>JAMKCH010033505.1:0-16163 GCA_023653785.1 Ophioderma brevispina
TTTTTTTTTATTCTGTTACAAGAGAACAAAGCTGGAAAGACTGTTGAAATACACGTTTAAAATGGCTTAATATAAGTTCATTCCCGTATGCGTTGTCATGGTTTTTGGGTTGGCGGGAATGCGGGCCTAGTTTTGACGAAGGAAACGGAATTGGCAGAGTTATAGTCCTACATAACATTATCAATACGTCAAAAAAATGGCCGCAAACCCAGCCCAGTTCAGCAAGCCACAATTCCTCGCGGCAAAATCGTGAGCCTTCCCAACCAGACATACCATATACTTTTGCAAAGAAACGGCCAAAACACATAAGTATGCATCAAAGATACGCGCGCGTATTTAGTGGCCTATAGTAAATTGTGGCGGACAGTAATTTTAATGTTTTTCAGCTCCTACATACGATCGAAGCTAAATCAGAATATTATCGAGAGCCCTTAACCATCACACGACGTGCACGGGCGTTTTACAGGAAAACTACAACATTTAGGGTTACCAATACTACTATTTTAATATAGATAAAATCGTAGCATTTCAAATACAACTAATTTTCGATATCGAACCAATTAACTAGTATTTGAATATACCTATCTCGAGCGCAGCAGCCAACCTGTATTAACAAAGACATACCGGGTGTCTAAAAAAAAGAACCCTCAAGCGCAAAATAAAAGAAACCAGAAACAACAGAATGCGCTTGGACAAAATGAGAAAGTGTACAATCGACCGATAACTCGGTCAATATGTTGTCCTTTCGGAAGATATTTAAGGTGTCGGAAGCTAACAAATGTACTATTTTCAGATATTTAGTTAATTGTTTGGTTTACTCTTTCCTCTTCGTGAAATAGAGGATGCTTTGAGGGTTTTCTCTTTGTGACCTCTATCCTATTGTCTTTCTTCTATTACGCCCATAACCATATCACAGAGTTTATGGTAACTACATTTATTTAATCATTATCACATGACAAACATTTTGGTCTGAATTTTATATTTGTCAGTGACTTTGAATTTTTAACTCTCCCTACAACCTTTGACCGATGATTTCTTACATGTTTTAAGCTTTTTGATGTGTGTGTTTGTATGACATTGTTACAAATAAATCAGGAAAAAAATCTTTCTGTTGCAATTTTGTCCAAAGTTATACACGTCATTTTCATGACTTGTACTTGGTGTAGACTGTACTCGTAGGCTACAACAGTCACATTTCACAAAATATCATAATGGTGCAAACCTATATTTTTCGGGCTTTTGTAGTACCACAATGACACCATTTCTTAAACAAATGGGTAAAATCTGAGAATTTATCACCATGGGTGACCTTTTAAAACTCATATTTGCCTCTAACTATTAGCACAACCTGCAGCCTGGGCTATCTATACTGTTTGTACCTTGAAAGGTTATGAACATACGGTATACTTTAGAATTTTTTGACCTTTCCACATTTTTGACCCTGTTAAAATCTTACCCACTAATCTAACATTTTCCATACTTTGATATGAATAAATTTTGAATTCATTCTGTTGCAATTTTGGACAGCCAGTGCATTTGGTCGTAATGACTGTTCTATGAAGCACCAATTCACATTCATATAAAAAAGCTCTAGTAAACTTGCCGACAGAGTAGTGATTGAGAAATCTGATGACAGGAGTTTTACCTCTGTTAGCTAAAGTAAAAACCTTTTGATTTTGTTCTTATTGATACTGATTTGATAAACTTCTGTAACTTAATTTACAACCCGGTATGTTTTCACAAAAGTACATGTTCCTGTTACCGATCTGCTTAAAGATAAAGGTAAAGTGTTGTACCTATTGAGCAAAAGTTTGGCCAGACTGAGAACTATAATGGGATATTCACGGGATATACATAATCAGGAAATAGATTTATAGACAAATTTTATTTCTTTGTGAACCAACACCTCATTTTATTTATCGGCAGGAATCTCAATGCCTTCTTATGAAAATTGGTCTCCGTTCTCCTCTTTAATCTTCTTCTTCTTTGTTTATTTCATGTTACTTTTTTTGCTGAAGGCAATAACAGGCGTTTAGAAATCTTACTAGTGAAGGTTTTCATGCTAATAGCGCCCTGGAAAAAAGGCTGTAACCAATAAGTGTGGTACTGAAATTGTGTTACCCCGTAACCTTTGGGAGCACTCCCAAGTTTTTTTTAATGATGGTAGCATGTATCATGATGGAAAATAGAGAATTAGGATATTCTAGGTTTAAAAGGCTATGAAAGGGGAAACTTCGTGAACAGTTTGAAAATACTAGAACATATTCTGCATAGATTTTTGGGGTTTGAATTTGAATACAAATGACGTTTTCTGAATTCGGCCAAGAGTGGCGAGATTAAGAAAAAGGAAAGTTGGCAACGTTGTTTGGGGGCCACTGTGACATAAAACCGGTCCTCCTTTACGCGAATTTTTTGGAATTTAAGCCTAATGTTTGCTTCATCTATGTAATTTTCTGAAGTTTCCACATGAAGCAGATATTATTAGATAACGGGACTCTCCAGACCGTTCCGCAAGATCATTGGTCCGTCGGCCTCGGGGAGGTGTGTCGTGCGTGCTATTCTCTGACAAGCGAAACATACCGCCAGCGACATTCGTGAATGCCTGTTTTGGAGTCTTTTATTCTACATAATTTCAATCAGAAGATAAATGAGCTTTTCTCCAATTATGTCAGGACCTTTCGGGTTCATAGCGTTTTTAATTTATCGTTAAAAGGAACTGACATATAGGCCTAACCTGTTTTCTCTAATAAAACACCAGCATGCCTTCCTAGATATTGCAAAGTTATGAGTCTATTTACCAGAGGTAACCCAATCGGTAATCTACGGAGTATTCGTCTTTGGCATTCAGCTGGATGCATTGTATACTCGCCTATTTAGAGCACTATAAAACCCATAGAAGGAATCCGTGTTTCAGACCAACTGCGCCGTTTTTGGGTAACAATACACTCAACACCAACCAGAACTTAGTCCGGTGCAAACCTAGGACTGTATAACCCCTGATTATGGGCCCCGAAGGAACCGCTAATCTGAAACACGGATATCTAGTCGAATCGGGAATAAAGTACGTCAAATTTACCAGCAGCAACACTACAGATTGCATATGTGGACACGTGAAAGCAAGAAAATGGTCCTCATATCTATAATTTTGAATATTCTCTTCAGTGACGGCGCCAGGGATTCCCCCCCCCTTTTTTCCTTTGCGTCCCCCGCCCTCCCCCCCCCCCCCCCCCCCGGCCCGAAAAATAAAAATTACTTTACGGCTTTTGTCAAAAATCAGTGATTTGTGGCCAAATCACCAGACAATTTTTTGCCAAAAACTAACATTTTGTGCCTAAATTGGTTCAAAATCTATCTCCATAATTTGGATATTTTTGGCCCCTCCCCCCAAGAATTTCACTTTTGGCCCCCCCCCCCCCTCAAAAAATCCTTTGGCCACCCGTTTTCCCCCACATAGTTTACACATCGTTTGCATATCTAAAATATTTTAAAAGTTGATTAGTTAAAAATATCACCTGAAAGTTAGCTTGGCGATTTTCAACTATCTCTCCTTTAATCCAAGATTGAATTTCAATCTGATTGAGTGTCCACTCACCACAGACTAAGAAAGATTGAAAAGTCCATTTTTATATTGCACTTATTTTCACATTCTAATTTTATCTAACTCCATAGATTGAATGTCAATCTAATATGAACTTTCAATCTTTCTTCGTCTGAGGTGGAGTGCACACTCAATAAAGTTCAAATTTCAATCTTTGAATTAAATAGTAGTTTGACTGAATATGTTAATTACTTATGGAGGCCAATTCAGATCGCAAAATCTCCAAACCCGTTTTTTCTCTCCCCTCAAAATGCGTAATTGCGTGACGCTCCGACTTTTTTGTTTCGCTCACTACTATTTTTCTCTTAATATTAATTGGAGATGTTCGATCAACGGCAGGTAATGATAGGTAACATGCATATATGTTTTAGCAATCAATGTGTGAATAATTGAAACCAATATGAATAGCTTTCATATTTGACAATCAATCAAAAACCCATTCAAATGGCAAAATTCATGACTACATATAGCAATAGTTGTAATGTTTTTGTAAATAACTATAACCATTTTCAGAGCAGTTTTAGATCTCACAACACAAAATATCTGTCAAAGAGGGCATCCTAGATAGGCATCCAATATGGCTTAAATGTCAGTCATTAAAGGTCAGTAATTCATTTATTCGCGCTGTAGGCCAAAGATATCTAATATAATTATACCGGAAATTTGATTTGTTTTATAACCTGTGAATTTACTGCATATACTTTATATATATGAAGTCCCCACAGAAGTTTGGAATATTTTTAACCAATATTTCTGAATTTATTGAGAATAATGCGCATAATATTTAGTATCACAACAAAGGCTTGTTCTTTAGGCTTACATTACAGCGTCATTTTACGACATACTGTTTTGAAGCGAAGTTACTGCCCTTAGAAGGTAGCAGGGTCAAAACGAAAATTTCCAAATCTGGGACTGAAAGCGCTATTAGCTGTGATTCTTCATACAAGCTCATGACATGAAACGCAAGACATGCGGATGGATAAAACAAGCATGAGTAATTAAACTTACCCTAATAGTGAGTTGATCCTCCGTATGCTCTTACGATAGCCTGACATCTCCTCATGCTGCTCACAAGTCTTCTCACTCTGTCCTGGGGTATGGCGTTCCATTCCTTTATCAGTGTTCGACGCATCGGTGGCCAAAGTTGTTGCACTGGTCCCACCCTTTTGCGGATGCACGACCTAACTGAGCCCATAAATTTTCGATGGGATTCAGATCGGTCTAACCGCTGGCCCCATGCATTCGCCTACTCGATGATTTCGAAGAAAGTCATCAATTATCCTTGCTCTGTGTGAACGAGCATAACCATCTTGACAATACAAAACAAAGAGCTTCTGTCAAGGTTCTGCAGATAATGGTAGTGCAACTTTCTCCAAGATCTCATCATCACGCTACGATCAGCAATTAATGTTTCCTTCCAAACCATTCTCGCTTCCAGTCATGGAAATCCCTCACAAACCATGACACTTTTCCTCTGTGGTATTCTGACACTCTTTTCAATGCAGCAATCGTGAAATCTTTCTCGCCGTCTCGCCTCCATACGCTGACTCTGCCGTCAACCTTTTTCAAACAGAATCTTGCTTTCAATCGCTGAACAGTGAGTTTTCTCTTCTCCCACCGTTCAAAGTTCCACTGGCAGTTGTCTACACAGCGCACGGCCTGCCTGTGACGTAGAGTCATTTGAGGCTTCCGGGCAGGTCCTTCTTGCCTCATGAGCTGCGTGAAGTCTGTCTCTTATTGCTTGTTGAGAAAGATCCTGCCATAGCGTTGTCGACAAATCGTCTCTGCAACTCTGTGCTGTGATTCTCCTTCGTTCCGCAGAGACACAGGGTTTGAACTATCCTCTTGTGGAATGTCTTCTTGGACGCCCGCTTCTTGGTCTTTCGTTCACTTTTCCCTGTGTCCCGAAATTTGGTATTCAATTTCGAAATCATACCCTGAAAACGCAAAGTTTTGTGCACCGCTGTCTGAGATTCACCAGCGTCAAGCTGTCAATTGGCCCATCTTTAGCCACATCAATACCTAGCCATGGTGATGCTCAGGTGAGATACCAAATCAACGACCCACTTTGAAGAAGTCATGAACCCAGAATCATTGTGCATTCATCCATGATCAGACAAACCTGTTTCAATCATGTTTTTCATCAATACATTCAAGGCATGTGAATGAACCCCTACCTCTGCAATCAAATAATTTACGCAAGGTGAGATCAGATACTAGCTAAGTTGACTTTGATGAATAGCCCAGATTTGGCAATTTTCTTCCACCCTGTCACCTTTCTAAGGGCAGTACCCTTCGCTCCAAAACAGGTATGTTCCCACTGAGGTGTGCATTTTAAGCCTTAAAGACCAGGCTTTGTAGTGATACTAAATATTATGCACATTTTCTAAAATAACTTCAGAAATATATGGTTTAAAAATATTCCACACTTTCTGTGGACTTTAGAAAAAATTGATGACAGCGCTACGTTGCAATTATTATTCGCAAAATGAACTTGCTGTGGATGGGAACCGAACCCACAAACCTTCCGTTTAGATCTTCGATGCGCCAATCCTTGGCGCCACCACTCAAATAATTTTAAATACCCAGGAGAAATTGGAGTTGTTTTATAGCTCGTGAATTACTGCCATAAACATAAACAGAAGAAATTTATGATATATATATATATAGATATATAATATCTATATATATTATCTATATATATAATTATATATATATAATATGATTATTACACGATTTAATCATTCAGTACATTACTCGGAGGTTCAACGCAGCTATACACCATCTCTTCGAAGATCGTATTAATGATACTGGAATGATTAATATCGTGAATAATCATATCCTGCTTACATTCATTGTTATCGATCCTCTGATTGCTGTTTTAGAGAGATTCATCGTAGTAATATATCTATATATATATATATATTGCTCGAGAACAATGGTTGGTCCCTACAGGCTTGGAGTTCGTCATACCGTAAATAAATTATAAAATAGAAAATATGTAAAGAGAGCGGGCGTAGCAGAGTTCACAAGATTTTTTTTATTGGCAAGCTTATATATAATATATATATATATATAAATATATATATATATATATAATCTATATATATACTCTAGGTATATATATATATATATATATATCTATCTTATGTCATGAGTCGTTATTTCCCAACTTTCCCAATATATATGCCACGGTTCCTCTAAAACCAAACAACCCAACTATCTCTAAGACATTAGTGATAGGATTTTTCGAAGCTTTGAACCGTACAGTGCCATTTTCCAACCATATTACTACCCATCTCGGATGACATCTTACATGTGGCGATTACTCTGATTACCTATACTGATATTTAACAACCTGCAGTCACAAATAGATCCCGATCAGACATTTTATTGGCGCCACATTGAATTACTTGCTTGACGTGGTTACAGAATCATTTATTTACCTTACTTCGTCAAATTATTTTCGAACCGGCTGCAAAATAACTTCTGACGAACACCAGATGATTTTTTGTTTTGGCGGTCAGTTTGATTTTTTTTTGCGTTTCTTCTGGTTTCACATCTGCACCCCTCGGATTAGTCAGCATAACAAATGTTCTATATAAACCGCTGAAAAACATATCTAATAAAACAAAGGTTACAGGCCCGTAGCCAGGGAATTTATGGCGGGGGGGGGGGGTGCGGATTTTCAAACGGACCTTTGCGTATCCAAAAAAAAAAATTTTCGGCCCTCGCCTGCGCTCGCCGGTTGACCCAAAATTTTTCACAACCGTCGTCTCCCAAATTCTGAAAAAATTTCGTCGCAGCGTTTAAAGAACACAAAACAACAGAATAGTAATCATGGGACGACAATTCGTAATGCGATGTTATAAACGCTGCTTGTCATTTTATACGCATGCCCAAATTGACAACAACACGGACCTTAAACATGGCAAAGCGGACCTTCAAACATCATAAGTCGACCTTGTCTTTTTTGGGGGGATGCGTCGCACCCCCCCGCAACCTCCCCCCTGGCTACGGCCCTGAACGGTTGATATTATTTATCTATAAATCTGTATAGCCTGGACATTACGCGCGCAAAATGCAGCAAAACCATCATTGAGTCTGATTTTACATGACACGGCGCCGCTTGTTTCGTGGTTTGCTATTAGGCCTCGAAGAAATAAACCCCTGGAGAGGTCTCTAAAATCACACGAGGGCCCCGGGAGGTCTCTAAATCACATGCTGGGCCCAGTGGCGTACCAGACCTTTGCAAATGGTGTGGGGGCAAAGGGGGGCCGATGTATTTTCCTCTGAGGGGGAGAATTTGGGTCCTTCTCCTGACATGGTACAACGGTCAGTTCATTTGTGGGAGCTGCCGGGTGCCTCGCTTATGAGCTCGCGCCCCCTGCCCAGCCCCCACCCCAACCCCCGCTGTATCACGCCATTGTGTGGGCATTGTGATGTATAGTGGAAAATACAATTAAGCTATCGTACATTAAAATTTAATGATTTAAAAATAAACAGCTTGACCTTATTCCACCAGAGGGCACGAGAATTTTGATGCCCTAGATATCTGATGATTTTTATGCGCCCTTAGAAGCGATTTTTATTTATTTTTATTTATTAATTTGTTGTGTCGGCGAAAAGCTCTCGACTGTGTCAACATTTTTAAAATGAGGTGAAATAACTACAACCAATTCCACTCCACACAAACATGTCAACTTTCGCGATGATTCAGTTATAAACCGTACGGGACCTAGAGCGGACAAGAATCACGACGTGATTAAACCACTCGTTCGCGGCAGTCGCTGTCATCACCACTTGGAAGAATTACATCACTGCATAGTCGTCTGGTCAACATCATCATTTGCCATTTACAGAATAACTGTGTAAACTCTTCATCGCTCTTCTATAGAACCTACAGCAACGAGATATTTATCCGGCCTTCAGACGAGTCAAGACATTTTTTTTGGATGCCATAGGTCTCACGTTTTTCATGAACATGCTTTCGTAGAAATATTGGAATCAACTCCAAGAACGTGCGGAAACAACTTGTACGTGCTCCACAGCACCGGCATAGTTATGGGTGAAGTAGGAAGAGCTGTCTAAAGTGAGTGTTGATATTTACCATTTACGTTCGTTCTCACACAAGTGGAAATCAGTGTATTTTACGTTAAACAAATTGAGACCATCTTAGTTTTAGAACAACTTTTGGTCAGGGCCCTTGAGGAATCGAAACCCTTACTTACATCCCCCCCCCCCACCCCCCCCCCTTATCTAAAAGCTTCTAAAGAGCCATTTTGGTATAGAAAAAAGTACTATGCCAGGCGGGACCGGGGGAGGGAGGGGGTCACTTACGCAGCAATTGTCGAGCTAGCTTTCTCCAGACTATATTACGATTGAAAGCAAAATGTACATGGATCATGCATCCCTGTGCAATTTCTATGGAAATGCTAAAACGAATAAAAGGTAATTCTTGAATCCAAATGGTAACATATAAGTAGGGTACGTGGCAAGAGGGAAATTGGGGAGTGGGGGCACGTTCCTCCTAAATATGGCAATCCTCTGCAGGTGGCGAACCCCATTAGATATCTTATTATATTTGGTTCCAAAAAGTACCTTTGGACCACCAATGTAAACCAAAATATTTAAAGGGACATGTGTAAAATGTTCGTTTTAGTCAAAAATCATGAAATGTACCAAAAAAAAAAAAAACATTTTAAATTTGCAGGAGTAGCTAAAAATTAGAATCTCATTTTTTTTTTAAATGAGAAAAAGACACTGTAAAATATTGGTACCCCTTAAAAATGTGATGATCCATCAATCTACGGCCATTGAAGAAAAAAAATATGTGATTTTTTTATTTGCTAAATCCATTACAACTTCCAACCACCAATGGCAGTAATTCATTATTTGTTAACACACCTTTCTTCTTGATAAGGAGATTTTTGCACAGTTGCATTTGTGATCATGAACATTAGCATGGCCCTATAATTACAAACGCTTCCCTTATTTATTTACATTGATTTGTCTTGTACAAATAGTAATATTTTGATAGGAGCCGTTGAGCTGCATTTGGGCATATATAGTTTGCCATGCTTTTCCGTTTTCTTTTCTGTGAGATATTTGCCTTCAAACATCGAAAAATAGAAATTGATGTCCGAAATGCAACATCAAAATTATTTTAAGAAATGAAAAAAAAATACGTAGCAAGCTTGGAATTCTTCCGAATATCAATGTTTCTTGGTGCCAAACATGTGTAGAAATTATGTAAAGATGTTTTTTCCTTGTATTCTCAATTTATTTTTATATTTTGGAAATACAAACATAATATCTGTGAAAAACTTGTTATTACGTTATCCATCACCAAGCAGTTGATAAGTTTGGTAAAACTAAGATATTGATTGTGTATCTTATTTCAAGGTAACACTCATCTCATAATGGCGGCAGTTGGAAAGTTTTTCCTTCAGCTCACAATGACTATTAAAGAGTCCAAGAAATGTTGAACCTTTTAAAAAAAAAAATGTGACCTTTTTAAGGAAGTGTATTACGTTATCCACATTTCTCAGCAACCAAACAAGGTATTTAAATATTGATGATTTTTTTCTTTTTTTGCAAAAATTTATAAATTTCAATAGATACATTCTTAGTCAATGCGAGATGTAAAAAAATGGTAAAAAAATGTTTACTATATTATTGTGTATTAGTTATGTTTTAACGTTGAATGTGTTTTAGTTTACATCGTCAACTATAATTTGGCCATGGAATGATATGGTGTCAATTAAATGTATCTTTAGAATAAATTAGTAAAAGGTATCTTAATATTTGTTAATTATGAGGTCTAATTTTCAAGCAGATTCAATACCTCAGAGGATAACGTAATAAACTAAACAAATTGGATAATATTTCTTGAGTTCAATTAGCTACTCAAACTTTAACTTCGTACAAATTAAAAATTGTTCCCAGCAACCTCTCTGATAATGTCATCAGTTGGCATATTTTGTTGCTTTAAAATTTTGATAACGTAATAAACGCTATTCTTTTGCTGTACAAAATGTTGTGTGCATACTGTGCAGAAACGTAAGTGTTGTTGGCAATATTATTTTCCCGCAAAAGGTATTGAATACTTAAAATTTTAAAACATAAAACATACAATTTTGAGACAATTTTTTTAGGTGTGTCTTATCTCCCAAATGCACTGTTTTCATGAAAATCGACCATACATATATGTTACGTCTGACATAAATGCAAAACTCATTTTGTTGGTTGTTCAGATTTGAGATTTAGCAAATCACTGATAGTGATTCGATAATCATGTTAATAGCACCATCATATTAGTTAATAGCACCATTTGAGAAGATTTTGGTAGTCTAATTCCTCCAGAATTTGTGGTTGAGCTTAAGATTGATCAAATTGGTGTTTCTGGTACCTATGGACTAACACAGTTAATGAGCAAACTGCTGAGGAGGGGCATTCAAATTTGAAAATGATATGGATATTCATTACTAATGTAACAAAAAATAGGGGTCTTTTGGTGAAAGGTAGAATACCAAAATAGGGCATCAATTAGTGACAGGCCCTAAAAAGATGTCTCAATTAGTGAGAGATTTGACTTCAAAGTAACTCAAGTTTTTGTTGAAGTAGATTAAAGGTCAACGAGAGAGTTCAAATAACAGGTGCCCCTAAAAAAATATGAACATTTTGATTTTTGCACTGGTGTAAAGCTTTCTATCAAAATATCCCCATCTGAAAGGAATAAGCTGAGAACTGTTTCTTTGGTACCCAAAGTGTGAATTTCTAATTTCCTGTAGGAGCAAATAAAAAACTAAGCCTATGTTTTCTATTGAAATATAAGCATATACAAATCACGAATTTTTTTAATTTTAAGATTTCTTAGCCAAATAAAATGTAGGGAATCAATTGCACCTCTAATCTATATGAAATCACTACATATCACATAAAATATGGATGACATGAAATCTCTATTGCCCCCCCCCCCCCCCCCCCTCCCCCCACCTTTTTGGTAAAAAAAAATGTGATGTTTTTTTAAAAAAAATATTCTTAAAGTATTTTTTACATTACTGTATGCATAATTAAGGGACTCATTGCTTGAAGCAAAAGAAAACAAAAAAGTCACAGGGAGGCTATACTTCCCAAATCATAGCTTATTTATACTGTACACAAAATAAATTTTAAAAAGGGACTTGATGAGTTTAATTATTAATTTTTATGAAAATTTCACTCATTAGTGAAATTTTTGTTACACTTACAGTGTTAACAAATGTTAAACATGTAGTTGATAATTTTTGGTGTACAAGTATAAGAAATAAAGGGTAATTTTTAAAACATTTTCAGCCGAGAATACATTATAATACTTATATTAATTAAGATACATGATTTAATGATTACTACCAAAACCCTTTCTATTTTATTTCCTCAAAATGGCTAGATGTAAAGAGAAAATTGAATGTTTTCCCAAAATATAAAAATATTTGAAGTTGTTGTGCTTAAGCCTGTGTGAATTATGCCTTTACCATCACATGTAAGGACTGCATGCATTCCCTCTAAGTGTAGAAGCTGCATTGCTTTCTTATTATGCACACATTTAAAGAGAAAAAATTGTTTGTGGCTGAATTTGAACCATGATCTTCTCAGTACTAGACAGATGTTCATATCACAACCTTTTAGAAATTACAACAAATATTTAAAAGGATGAAAAATCCAACATATGTTCATAGGTAAATGAAATATTATTAAAAGGGGGGTGGACTTGTTTATATGAAGTTTTCATCTTGATTAAATGACTTTGACCCCAATACCATTCTGTATAGTTTCCATAATGACATTTACCCACTTGATATGAGAGCAAAAATGTGATTTTGTAAGGCCCAAAGAACTTGTGTAAAATTAATCAAATAGGGTACATTTTTGCTCATCCAAAAAATGAACATCTATTAGCCCTACGATTTAGTCCTGAGAAAAATAGTCCCGAAAATAGTAGCTTTCTTCTGACACCATAATATTGACCATATACTGTAAAATAAGGGGTAAAGGGATGAGACTATTAGTGATTGGGCCATGGACCTTTAGTTTGCATGTAGAAAAGATTAATTAAGGCATTCTTTTACCATTTGGCTTTTAAGACAAGTTTCTCATATTGCCTTTATGTATTATTTTAATTGAATAATTATGGTTAAGGTATTTCATAAAGTAAGTGATTCAAATTTCCTTTTCATTACCATAGCATAATATTATAAGTTGTAACCGGTAACTTACTTTTACTTTTGTTTTATGAGGCCTTGATAGATGCATACATCAGTCTTGGCATGCATGTGCCATAGATTTCTAGGCCATTAGGTTGGGATTCCTTCTGTGTAACACAATATTTATGGAATGTATTCTTAGCGTAAACAAAACAAATGAGATACCATAGTAAAAGATCACAGTTGAGTGCAATGCACTGTACTGATGCACACCAACAGTGTTATAGCTGTGTGCATGTACAATGTACTGTACAAATATGGTTGGGAAAATATAATACTCGGACGTTAATTAAAGCCAATTTAATCGACTCTAGAAGAAGGATAGCAAATTAAATTTCTCACTCTGCATTTTTTTACGTTAAAGCTATTGAGTATGATTTGTATCACCAAGTATTTTGATAGTGGAGGGAAAATGGTCTGCAAATTTGTATCATCACAACACTGCTGTGATAAGGCATGTTTCAAGTAAAGTACCATCGAGTTCCCATTCAGGATATTGTTTTTATTTGAGAAAAAATACAAAATTGGAGGAATTGATATTGATACATGTTATTAACTACATACAAAAAAGTGTTTTACATTTTGAAAAGTATCTTGAAAAAGTGTTTCTAGCATTAAAAAATGTGTTGCTAATGTTACTATTATCGGACGGACCTGTCTGTCCAATGTGTCGGTCCAAAAATAATGATGTTAAGCAATAAAGTTTTAGTAATGGATATTATATTATCAGAGAGAGAGAGAGATGTTTATGCAAAACAGTATTTCCTGCTATTTATTGCATATAGTTAAATTCAAATTTGATAAAATTTGTATTCCTTTCTTCCTGATTAAAGATTTTGCTACATTTGCTATTTAGGACAGACATGTGTTTGGGAACTTTTTCCGTCCAATATACGTAACATTAGCACCTCTATTTTTAACTAGAAACACTTTCCAAAATACTTCTCAAAGTTAAAACACTATTTTTAGTTAAGTATAACAATAGTTAAATAAAGTTACTCACTTTCTAATGTTCTTTCTGATAAAAGCATATCCATGATTACAGTTTTGGGGAACTCTATGGGTAATTTAACTGTGAACCTGCCATAATCTTGCCACACAATGAGCACTCTCATAGTACTAGTATTGATGACCTAACATGCAAAATGGGTGAGATAATATATAGTCTCTCAGAAAAAAAGGCTTGTTTTTCCTTCTTTATTTCTCTCTCTCTCTCTCTCTCTCTCCCCTCTCTCTCTCATTTTAATTCAACCTATTAGAAATATTTCTGATATAGATTTTTCTCCTCTCTCTCTCGTTTTATTTCAGCATATCAATTTGTTGCTACAAATTTTAAAAACCTTTACATGTTCATGTTTTTAATTTCCATGTAAAGGTAATACCAGCAATGAATTTTGAAAACCATTCATGTTTTTTATGTTATAAGTCGCCATAAGTTGCACAAACTCAACCATTTTGTATTATTGTATAATTTTAAAACAATATTTAAAGTAGCTTTTAGTATGAATTAAATGTTTGATTTTTAAATGCAATATATCTATTCGCATTGGCTGAGTAAGCTGCTGTGGTTTCATGATTTATCATTATTACCAGTTGCTTCAAAGGTACCTATTTCTGCCCAAGCAGGCCAGTGTGTATGCCAAGGGGATCCCATAATATGTGCCTGTCAGTTGGGGTATTGGGAAGGTCGTTAGAGAAAAGCAGTCTATGGTGTAGATTTGTCATGTAGTCATGAAAACGCATGTAATTTTCATTAGTGTGCAATCATCACATTTCCGCAACACTCAAGCACCAACCTTATTTTTTTTGCTTGAGACAAGAGAAGACCAATGAATTCAGTATGTGAGTAGAAGTGACACTTCTACTCATCCCTTGAAATTCTGTGCCATGATGGCACAAGGACTGAGCACAAAACAGGGTCTGTTAGATTTGTTAAGATGAAATCTCTAACTGATTTTGGTAATTTTGGATGGTTTAAAGTTTCTTTCTAAATAATTCAGACATTTCTGATGCACTACTGTTGATTTTTATATTTAAAATATGTTTAACAGAGTCCATATATGCAAATTTCATAATTTTTATCTAATTTTGGTCGCCAAATGTTGGCAATAAAATACCGCATAAAATGGACAAAATATCATATCCACACCATTTTCTCTTTTACTATGCAGATAATGATACCATAATTGCTACATAAGCATATAAATAAAGGAAATGCTGGAGGCAGAGGTTGTTACAGCTTCGCTTCTATAGGTTATCAAAATGAGATAATGGGCTGAAAATATGGTTAAAGGGTACAACCGTATCCAATCTGCAACCCCACCCACTCACTCCATCAAACCTGAGAAAGTGGTATCATTGGAAAGTTTGTATTTTGCTCATTTCATCTCCAAAATATTTTGCTGAACGGTATCCCATTATATGAGTTATGACATTAATATGGCTTGTTTACAGGGGTTTACAGTTACCAAAAATTTTGCAACAGGACCGCATTAAAATGGTATATCGATTCAGATTACAAATGAATTTTGGAATTGGAGTAGAATTGTTTTTCTATAACAACAGGAAATGATAAAATGTTGTAATTGGGTGGGGCACCTTTTAAGCATGTCCTCTGTCATCACCAAATGTCCATATTGAGTGTTTCAGTTCATTGAGGTTTTGTATGCTATATGTTTTATCATAGAGTCCCATAGGCCCTGTGCTGTAATTTCCTATATTGGTCTGAATTGTAATTTTCTTACCACACAATCAAATTTGCATGTAAGTTTAGTACACATGCATTACTACGGTACCCAATTCAGACAAAAATCTGAACGTTTTTAGATAGTCAGGAATCACAAAATTTCCCCTTTAAAGAGCCAAACTGGGATATGTAAGCCATGTTTTGGAAACTACATGCAAGTCAATAAATATCTTCATTAACACACTTTAGAAGTTTAAATTTAAATGACATGTGCCTAATTGATTTGCAGTTTGGAAAAAATGCAAAATTTTCTGGGAATACAATCCAAATTTCCCCCAAGATTGCAGACTTTTCCTCCAAGATTACCACATATTCCCTTCAATTCTTATGTATGTCTTTTATTTTAGAGGTACAAAAATTTCCCTCCAAATATCAAAATTAACTGGGAATTTTACTCCTAAATGTGGCCCTTTTTCCAGGTGTGTGTTGGTTGAATTGGTACACACATGAAATTCAAGATCCTTTACAAAAACAATCTAGAAAACTGCCAACAAGGATATCTCTCTCGGAGACAGGCCGAGATCTACAGGTGAGCGCTGTCCCTGCATTGGAGGGGTAGAAAATGACATAGCTT
>JAMKCH010033506.1:0-16107 GCA_023653785.1 Ophioderma brevispina
ATAAAAAAAGAAAGACCACCGAGACTCTTTCAATCTCATATATAATACTTCGCACACAAATAGAAGATAAATATAAATGTGCAGATATATCTAATAAAAATAGAGGAATAATAGCGTAGCGAGCAAATTGGTAAACTAACTTAATAAAGTTGATAACTCATTACTAATGTATGATTCTTTACAGGTTGTTGAGAGTATGAATGTGAATTTAGTCACATTTAAGCAGCTTTTTGTTGCTTCCTTGTCATTTCAAATACACTTTTTCTTCCTTTGAAATGGCTTACCTTAAACAATGTAAATAGATTAGATTACATGTGTGGGAGTTATTCTACACTATATCAAAAAAAAAATGTAATTGGTTGCTGAACTATAGGTCACCAAAATAAGAAGAAATATGAAATTACATGACTTTTCATTTGTTTCAATGTGAGCGTATAAATGATCATTAATTCTGACTTCCAAAGACTTACCAAACAGTAATAACGTAATTTTGCTAAAAGTGAACTTAGTAACTTCTTCCACTTAGGTCTTTGCTTGCATTCTTTAAAATAAAAAGCATTTAATTCAACTCAACTTTTGTTATGTATATGTGAAAGACGTAGTGACTTAAAAAAAGAATCGTAATATGGCCCATCACATTCAATGCGCACGATTTACAATATTATTAGGATAAAAGGAGAAAGACCGGCGAGACTCTTTCAAAACATATGTCAGAATATGCAATTTAAAGACAAAGATAAAAGTACACATATCTGGTGAAAGACATAGAGAAGTGACAGCGTTATAGCGGAGAATAAAATATGATAAAATGATACGTTTAAAAATACCTCCAAACAAAGAAAGTTTTTGAAAGCAAAAAATGACGCATTAGTTATGGTAAAATTAGATTAAAGCAATATTGGCACATTTTTGAAGAGCGCCCCCAATTTTCAAAATTTGATATTTTTGCACAGTTACGTTGGTAATTGTCTAGGAAACTATACATGCTGACGAGAATGGTAAAAAATGCGTATTTATCACAAAATAAGCGATTTTGTAATTAGAATTGGGATCCCAGATTGGACTTAACGGCAGAGCTGGAAATGCTACGTTTATGTCCGTCCATGATGAAATAGTGCCACCTCGAGAAAATAACCTCTAACTTGACTTGCCCGAACTATTAAAACAACTAATGGATGAGCGTAGACACGTTCATGGCGCTATTTCCCTGCTATTTCACATTGGAAGGCCGTTTCCAGCAGCCGTTGAATTATTATCGGGGATCCCCGATAATAATTATTCAAGTACAAAATTCCTTCGTTTGTGACACACAGACATTTTCGAGCTTAACCATTCACAGGTATAGTTTACTAGCCAGTTACCAATGCAACCGTGTAAAAATCTCCAAATTTTTGAAAAATTGGGGGCGCCCTTCAAAAAATGTGCTAATATTGCTTTAAGGTTTCTCACACGAGTAGATGAAAGATATATACGCCTAATGAATTGCATTCATAAGAAAACGACCCTCTTATGCACTTCAGCTGAGGCTATGAATAACCATAGAATAGTGCCGTGGGTGGTGAACTATTAATTGAACATGGTTAGGGTATTGAACTATTGTTATTACCTACAACGGTCAAATTCCATTGTTTTATGTTGTATAAATTTGGCCTATTATCCTTTACTGTGCCTTTTAAACACAAAGGCGAGTTAAAATATATGTAAGGATTGTAGTAGTCGTAAACTTCTCGCGGATATGACTGGAAAAATAGCGTAGATTTAATCAAATTCGTTATCTCCTCGGCAATGTCGTATGGAGGACATTTTGGATAGTGTTATTCGAGGGGGATATGTGACATGGTAATATGTGTTACTTACAAACACCATTCGTACCCCATCGAAGATACGCATTCACACCATTCAGGCAATATTTAACTTGTATGGCTAATGTGTCATAACCTATTGGTCACAACGCGTTGCTTTCTTAGCAACGCGTTGCTTTCAGAAAACAACATCTTTGCTTAGCTAACCAATCAGAAAAGTGAAAAAGCAACGCGTTGATTTTAGGCAGCCCTAAAAAACTCGTTGCTTTCATTTGCAACGCGTTGCCTTTTCACTTTCCTAATTGGAAGGCAATTAGCAACGTGTTGCTTTTTCACTTTTCGGATTGGTTGGCTAAGCAACGCGTTGCTTTTATTAGCAACGCATTGCTAATGAAAGCAACGTGTTTCTTAACGGTCCCAGGAAATGCAAATAGAATCGATGTGGTTTGTGTCAAGTCTACAAGGAGGGACCAGGAGGCATTCAATATTTGGGTTGGTATTGACATCATTAGTGAAACTACTGATTTTTCAGAGAGTAATAGAAAATTCCAGGTGACTGGTGTGAATCTATTCATGACACTGACTGAAAATCAATAGTTTCACTAATGATGTCAATGGTAGTGTATTCTTTTTTCAGGCCCTGTTTATTTGAATGGAATATCCTGTAAAGATTTGGTGTAGGTTTATCATCTCATTTTCTGGGACTTTTAAGCACTGTCTGAGAGCAACTCGTTGCTTTTCCCCTTTTCTGATTGGTTTGTTTAGCAACAGGTTGCTTTTTCATTTTTCTGTTTGGTTAAATAACGCGTTGCTAATGAAAGCAACGCATTGATAATGAAAGCAACGCGTTGTTTAAGTAATATCTGAAAGCAACGCGTTGCTTTTTCACTTTTCGGATTGCTTTCAGAAAACAACGCGTTGCTTAGAAATGAACGCGTTGTGACCAAAACATTATGACCCTTTTAGCTTGCCATAGGCTGGATTGGGGTAACAGAGACAGAAGAAGCAAGTAATGAATATGGAGATATAAATATTATTAGAGGTCGGAAACACTAAGGAGATAGGGGAAACCCCATCTTATGTTGTTAGTGACTGTCACGGACCGAAGGCTCCTTAAGCTGATGGCTTTGTTTTAAATAACCGCTGATAACCAAAATATCCTTGATTCTATTTTAAACTCAATTGTTAAATATTTATAATGACAACGGCTATACTCTGCTCGTGTTTATTTTTCTACACTTGGGTAAGCCTTTTAACTGTAGCGCTTCTGTTTCTTGAAATAATTTTAATAATTAATTTAATTCGTATAAGCGCTGTAAACATAAATAGACTTAAATAAACTGAAAAGTCAATTAGTTTCTTTAATAGGATAACTTACTGTTTTTATCTATTTAGGAGAAATCAATCTACACGATGATTGATTTCTGAATTATTCATTTCAATTAGTCGGTTTGTTCATCTGCCCAACACCGATTCAAAATTCACAGTGGCCATGTGACAAATGCAATAATAATTTTACATCTAGTGTGTCCCGCAGCCGTTGCTTTGTATATTAGATAAAATATGTTAAGATGCTTAACATTTTAGACAGCATGTTTAGATATTTCAGAGTTGTTTAATGAGATGGCACAATAGAGTTCAGAACGGCGTTTAATTTCTAATTTTTTTATAGTGTACGTGTTTCCCTTTAAATACGAGTCTCTATTTAAATAACAGTAATAATAAAAAGGACATAATTACTGCTCGTTGTTTGACTTACATCCAATACTTAAGGAAAACGTATTTGATTGTTTACTTCCATTAAACGTTTCTATAATAACAAATTTCATAAATAAAATGAAGGGTTTAAACAATCGAGGACGTGCTGTGTTTAATATCCTTGAACTGCGCGTGCGTTAAGGACTTCAAGGTGCGCAAAAGAGCATCGATTAAAGCCAGAGTTCCGACTACTTATCTTCTCAAAAGCCATTGAAAGTTATTATTTTGTCAAGAGAAGCAGTCAAAAAAGGAAATCTCTCAGATGTAAGCCTGTTTGTGTGTTTATATCTCGTCTCAGAAGTAAATATTTCACGCCCAATCGATAGTTCACTTGGAAATGACATCACTCAGTAAAGCCCATTATCTTTCGAAAGCCAAGGTGGTTTACCGATAAAGGACGCTGACATTTGAAAGCATACTGTGTATTGAAAATACAATGACAGCTACTAACTGTCCCGGTAGAATGTACGGCGGCTGTTTCTTTCAGTGTTGTCGGTGTCGTTTCACATAAGTGTCATTTTCTATTATCTTACGGTATTTCATATTATGTAATTAAGAAGTATCAACATAATTGATCACGGAAGAACTGGATGACAGGAGTAGGCACTGACAGTTTCGCATGAAGCGAAAGCACGGTTTTGTTTCCTCGAATAAGTTTAATACCTCGAAAGAGAAAAAATAACGTGTTAGCGAGTTTGAAGTTATGTGTGTCTGGTATTAATAAATAGAAAAATACTAACGTCGTGTGTATCTATAATGCTCTCATGTTTCAGGATGCCATTTTAAGGCAACAGGGTCTATCTTGGGTTAAGTCCTTTTTTGCCATTAAAGGATGTATACAAATGATTATATATTTTACCAAATTAAAGAGAAATGTTATTAACGGTAGAACACTTTGATTATTTTACATCTAAGTATGGCAAATGAAATCGTTTTCAGAAATAAATTGTTGACAATTATATAAAAAAGGAAACCTTAGAGAAGCCGAGAGCAAGACGATAAAGAAAAAAAAAGCAAACAGATAAGAAAGAAAATATGTCAAACAACATCTTGGAGAAAGGATTAGTGCAATAGACAATAAACGCGGTTTTTCTCCCGGTATTTTTCCCGGTGTGGCAGGAGATATACATGTATTAGCTTGTATTCATCTGGACTCACAGACCGCCTACAACGGCGAGGAATAGGACACTCAATTCAGTTGAATCTTCACGCAACATTAGTTTCATGCTTTATTCCTTTGTCGTCTATGGAGCATGGAGTGTGGTTCCTGCCAGACCATAGCTCTGTTTACACCCGCGATACGTCAATATGGGCTCTGTGAAAGAATGCGCTGTCCCATTCTTCATTCTCATGTTACCATTATCAATACTAACGAAGCCCTGTGGTAACATATACAACCAGGATATTTATGAACGGTATTTAATTGAATCGCATTGATACCTTTGAGGCATGTATAAGCGTCTTGATTCTATTAATGAATTTCAGGCTCCCTTCAATGGATGGAATGAAGAGAGTACAGGCATTTGTAATATCATCCATTGCAACTGTTAATGAATACAGACATGACACAAAATGCCAGATGTCCAAACAAAAGAAACACGTTGAATGGGCTTGCTGTTAATATCAACTTGTGCATATGACGCAATAACGTGCAATCCATGATATGTTCCGATATAATAGCCACGACAAATGCATTTAAGTATGATACCCATTTTAATTATGGCAAATGCCTGGCCGAGTAGGTTCAGTTAAAGTTATTTTCTGGTTTTTTTTGGTTAACGTTAAGAGGCACTTTGCTTTCAGGAGATGTATATATGTTGTCATACATCCAGAAGTGGTCAATAATAAGATAAATAAACAGAATGATCTCCACTTCAAACATTTACCATCGTCTACTTTTGTCACTGTCGCCTAAAAAGGAAAGAAGGAAAGAAAAAATAAAAAGAAAGTAAGACAAAAAATAAAAATGAAAGAGAAAGAAAGAAGAATGAAAAGAATGCAAAGAAGGAAGAAAGAAAGAAAGAAACAAACAAACAAAGAAACAAAGAAAAACACAAATGGTTCCATGTAATTGTTTTACGATCTTTTGCTTCATTTTGTATCTGAACTATACCACTTTTCCCGCGGGTAAGCCTTTAAAAATTGTGTACTTATTTCTTAATTGCTTGCGTTAAAATTATATTGAAATATTACTGATACAGACATTCAAAGTAAAAAAAAAATCAGTATCTGTACGCTTATTATGAATCAAAATAAGCCTCCTATGTTTGCACCTTTAAGGGGGCATATCGTGATCCTTGAAGAAGTTAGGATTTTTGTATCATCCGAATCGATGGCCTAAGTCTTGTGTGTGTGTGTGTGTTATCTTACGTGGAAATTCGATCTACTCTTCAAGAAATTCGTCATTTTGTATTTTCTGTCCGTAAAGGAACAGAAATTACAACACAGTGGTCTATGAGCACCGTAATACAAACATTTACGCGTACCTCTAAACGCAGGGTCAGAATTAAATTGAAATTTTGCAAATAACCTTTTCTCGTACATATCTAGTGAACTTTAAACAAAAAAATGAGGTGATCGAATCACGAAGTACACATTTAAGCTTTTCTGGGCTATTTCTGTCATATATTCCTTTAAATGACCAAACAAATCGGACGGAAAGTGCTCAGGCCTTTATATATGCTTTCATGACAATTCTCAGAAAGATGTTTTAGATGAAATGTTTTCATGGAATGGGGGCTTGATATTTCTCAAAATTCATGTAACATTTGAAGAAAAAAAATGCTTTGTGCTTTGATGCGGTACAGAGTTGCACAATACTCATAAAACAGCAAGTTTCAGTACTAGAGATCTTATTCATATACTTTTTTATACTTGCAATCCATTATTCAACTTTCCCGAACCCATTACGTTTATTAGATGATAAATATCTGTTATTTCTGGTCGGTGTGATTGTTATGTTTGGAGCAGTTTAGACACTAATGATACTGTAGATGAGATAACTCTGTATATTGTGGTATTATGACAGAATGTGATAGACATATATTTTGATGGATGGATTTTGATAGCATTAACCGAGCGGCGAGAAAGAAGGCACATATTTCGCGGCTACAGACACTCTTTAGTAAGTGAACAAATTTTGATAGTGACCCCACTTATGTATCTAGTGATTACAGATTAAAGACCGTCACAGAAAAAGGTCGCCTGTCTCTGATCACAATATCTAAGTCACTTTTATAATTGATTTCAATTTTTTTTGTATGAACTGGAAGGGCGAAGGACTTGTCAAATGTACAACATTGTTTCATTTTGTAAATCGAAAAGCGCTTGGGGCATATTATGTTCTAACTAAGATACTACCACACTTCTGTTTTAGGATGAAACAGAGTGGGAAAAGTATCGATTTTACTAGTATAATGCGAGAGATAAATTCAATTATGTTATTACTGGACGGAAAGATACTATGCCGACTTTGGTAATTGAAATCCAGCCATCAAAATGAAACGCTATGCTAACGATAAATTCTGCATTTAGACCAAATCGTTCTGCGTCCGGTATGTTCGTTTTATAGAAAAAAGCAATGCAAAAGTACAACCAGTAAAATGAAAAGTAAAAAGAACAACTCACAGCAATTGAAATTTCCAATCAAATGTGGAAAACGCGAAATCGGGGTCGTCCTTTGGAAATCTGATTATTTCTCGCATTTGTAATTCTTCTCCCTAGTGACATAACGTATATTGGTGAATTTTAAGCTAGTCTGTGACTGTCATCTGCAACGTATTGTATTTCAAGTGATTTGGGTTGTCGTAAACTGAGACTTTTAGACTGTTCAATAGGAAGTTCTTCAAATTGGTATTCATGAGTGTAACGTGATTTCCCAAAGTGTAAAGTCATAGGGATTATTTGTCTACTTTCGTCATCTTATTGTCAATTCCCATAAAATAAGACACATTAAGATTTTAAAAGTCCCCGTTCCTTATGAAGGACAGCATATAATCCAGAATCATCTAGGGCGCGATACAAATCTCGAAGTGGCATATTTTTAAATATTCATGATGACTTTCACGTCATCAATTGTAAGATTTGATGAAAGGATGTTAAGCTAGTCTGTGGACTTTATCTGTGATGTATGGTTCAAGTGATTTGATTGTCGTAAGTTGAGCCTTTTAGAAGTTGGGCCTGACATTATTAATTGTTAAAGTAATGTTTATCAAGTTGTATTGTTTGGGTTAACGAGATTTCCTAAAGTGTAAAATAGTAAGATTATTTTGCCTCGTCGTTAATCTTCCAATTCATAAAATAAGATAAACATCGAATGTTTAAGGTCCCTCTATAAGGCTGCAATAATCCAGAAATCATCCGACGCGCTTACCCAAGATCTCGAATTGGCATCTTTTAAATATTCAATATGACCTTCACAACCGGTATAATCCTTTTGTGTATGGAACAGGCATGATACAGAACATACTGTGTCCACGAAATTGGGAGATGTACTGGTGGGATGCACATTCTAACTTTGTATCCGGGAGATTGATTCGAAACGATTGACTTTCATGTTTACACTCCAATATACGTATTTTAAAGCCACGTCTCTGTGAGTTCGAATTATTTCGGTTGACTACATAACAATATCTCAATGGCCCAGAAAATTAACAGTGGGGTACACATACACACGCTATCCGTAACACCCGTCCACACATATCTCATTCGCCGATTGCTTTATTTAGGTTATTTATGTCACAAGATGACGTATTGTTTACCCCCTTCCTCTACGTCCTGGGCTTGTACGATCAAACAGTAAACAGCCATCAAAACAGCCACTACTCCACATAGAAACACTTCACGTATACACAAAAAGATGACGGGAAATACTGTTCAACAAACACAAAAACGCGGATCGACACTGGATCGTTAATAAAAAATGCAAACACAAAAAGTTCTGTTATGGTGGTTAAATGACGCAACAAGAATTGCGTTGATGTTAGTTTACACTATTATACGCATCCTTGAAAGCTGCAAAAGAAAGTTTCAAACTTGATTTGCAGCTTTCAAAGGGATGCGTTTATAATAGTGTAAAAAAACATCAACGCAATTCTTGCGCCGTATTTAAACCCCATAACAGGAAATTTTGTGTTTGCATTTTTTATTACGTCCAGTGTCCGATAGGCGTGTTGTGTTGTTTAAAACAGTCTTTCCGTCCCATCTTTTTTGTTGTATACGTGAGGTTGCATATGTGGAGTAGTGGACGTTTGATGGCTGTTTTTAACGTTATCGTTAACAAGCAAGGACGTAGAGCAAGGGGGAAAACAATAAGGTCATCTCTGGGAATAACTAACCTAATCAAAGCATTATCGGAGAATGAGATATGGGTGTGAGACGTGTGTTTACAGGACGAAGAGTGTTGTAGTGTGTAACCAACTAGTTTACTTTTCTGGGCATGAATATTTGTGTCGTCAAACAAATAATCTGAAGACTCACGGAGAGGTGATTTTAAAATACGATATTGGAGGTGTAAAAATAAAGCAATCGTTCGAAATCAAATCTCGGATACAAGTTAATGTGCATTTCCCACATTAAATCTCCCCAAATGTTTGGACACAAAGTATGTTTGTATAATGCCTGTTCAATGAAAAAAAGGATTAATACGTGATAAGGTCATCCAATTGAATATTTAAAGATGCCACTTCGAAGAGTTGTAATCGCTCACGGATGATTTCTGGAAGTATTGCAGCATTTAGAGGAGGACCTTAAAAAATCGTAATGCTTTATCTTATTTTATGGGAATTGGAATTTGAACGACGAAGGCAAACAAATAATCTCTATATTTTACACTTTGGGAAATCGCGTTACTCTCAGAATACACTTGAATAATAAAATTTACGTTGAACAAGTAATAAGGTCAGGCCAAATTCTAAAAGGCTTCAACTACGACAATCAAATCACTTGAACTAACAGTACGATACAGGAATAGCACAGACTAGCTTAAACATTTTCATCAAATATTACAATTGATGACAGTGAAAGGGTCATCAATTGAATTTAAAAAATATGCACTTCGGATTGGTAATCGCGCCCTAGCTGATTTCGGATGGCTATTGTGTGTCCTTCATAAGGAGGGGACTTTAAAATCTGAATGGGTCCTTATTTATGGATGGAAATAATGAATGACGAATAGTAGACAAATAATCCTACTACTTACATTTGGGAATCACGTTACACTCAAGAATACAATTTGAATAAACATTACTTTGAAACAAGTTTCTTAAAAGTCTCAGTTTAGGACAACCAAATCACTTGAAATAAAAATACGTTGCAGATGACAGTCACAGACTAGCTTAAAAGAATGCACCACAATTTACAGTTATCTTAATAGGGAGAAGAAAGAACTTACAAATGCGAGAATATAATAGAGTTCTAAAAGGACCGACACCGTATTCGCGTTTCACAGTGATTGGATTTCAATTGCTGGGAAGTTCTTTACTGTGATTTATGGTTGTACTTTGCAGTCTCTTTTTCTAAAAACGAAATACCGGACGCAGACGAGTTGTCTAAATGCAGAATTCCGTACATAGCGTTTCATTTTGCATTGGCGAATTTCAATTTTACAATATCGGCATAGTATTCTTTCAGTCGCAGAGTAAGAACATAAATATTATCTCTCGCATTATACTAGTAAAATCGATATTTCCCACTCTGTTCATCCTAAAACAGAAGTCGTGGTAGGATCTTATTTAGGACCATAATATTCAAAAGCGCTTTTCGATTTACAAAATGAAACAATGTTGACATTTGACAAGTACTCGCCTCCTTACCAGTTCATACACAAAAAAATTGAAACAATTTATAAAGTGACTTAGATATGATGATAGGGGACAGGCGCGCCTTTCTGTGACGGTCTTTAATCTGACTCATTAGAACATAACGTTTTTTCCTGGGGGGGTCACTATCAAAAAATTGTTCAATTAATAAAAGAGTTGTTGTCACGCAAATATATGTGCTTCTTCGCCGCTTGTTTTATAGTGCTTCATAAAAGTCCCAATCCATCAAAATAAATTCTATCACATTTGTCATTAAACCAAAATCAATAAAGAGTTTTATTCATTACGTTATCATTACTGTATAAACTGCTCCAATACGATAATCAATCAAACCGACCAGAAATAAAACAGATATGTATCAAATCTAATAAAACGGAAGGGGGTCGGGAAAGTTGACTAAGGATTGCAAGTATAAAAAAAAGTATACGAATAATATCTAGTACTGAAATTGTTGTTTTATGAGGATTGTGCAACTCTGTACCGCATCAAAGCACAAAGAATTTTTTTTCTTCAAATGTTACATGAATTTTGAAGAAATATCAACGCCCCATTCCATGAAAACATTTCATCGAAAACATTCTTTCTGAGAACTTGTCATGCAGCATATATAAAAGGCCTGAGCCTTTCCGTCGATTTGCTTGTCATTTAAAGGAATATATGACGAATACGCCCCGAAACGCGAAATGTTACTTCTGATCGATCACCTCATTTTTTGTTTAAAGTTCACTAGCTATGTACGAGAAAAGGTTATTTGCAAAATTTTAATTAATTTAATTAATTGTTGAATTCAATTGTTGAATGTTGTTTATTTACCGCAATGCCCTATAGGTTACTGTGTTGTAATTCTGTTCCCTTTACGGACAGAAAATACAAAATGACGAATGCTTGACGAGTAGATTCGACTTCAGTAAGATAACACACACACACACACAGGAGAGATGTGTATGTGTTTAAATCGATTCGGGATCGCAGCGAGTGCGAGATAACCTCATGAGAGAGGGATCACGATATGCCCCACCTTAAAGAGGTGCGTGCAACATAGGAGGATTATTTTGTTCTAATAGCGTACAGGACAATAACGTATTTTTATCTTTTCTTACTATGAATGTCTGTACTCAGTAAATATTTCATATAATTTGTAAACGCAAGCATCTTAGCTGAAATAAGTTACAACAATTTTAAAGGCGTACCAGCGGGAAAAGTGGTAAGTTTAGATTACCAAATGAAGCAAAAAGACGTAAAAACAATTACATGGAACATTTGTGTTGTTTGTTTATTTGTTTGTGTGTTGTTCTTTAGTTTATTCCTTCTTTGATTCTGTTCATTCTTCTTTTTCTCTTTCATTTTTATTTTTTGTATACTTCTTCTTTATTTTTTCTTCTTAACTATTCCGTTTAGGCGACCACAGAGTGACAAACAGTAGACGATGGTAATGTTTTGAAGTGAGATCATTTATGTTTAGTTATCTATTGATGACCAATTTGGATGTAGAAAACATTATACATCTCCGGAAAGCAAGTGCGACTTCTTAACGTACCAAAAAAAAAAACAGAAAATAACTTTAACCTGACCTACTCGGCCAGGCATTTGCCATAATTAAAATGGGGTATCAGGACTTAAATGCATTTGTCGTGGCTATTATATCGGAAATATTCATGGATTGCACGTTATTGCGTCATATGCCAAGTTGATATTATAAGCAAGCCCATTACAACGTTGTTTCTTGTGTTGACATCTGGCATTTGTGTCATGTCTGTATAATCTAACAGTTGCCAATGGATGATAGTACAAAGTGCTGTACTTCTTCATTCCTCCATTGAAGGGAGCACTGAAATTCATTAATAGAATCAAGGACGCTTAGACAGCCTCAAAGGTATCAAGGCGATTCAATTAAATACCGTTCATAAATATCCTGGTTGTATCTGTTACCACAGGGCTTCGTTAGTATGAAAATGGAAAATGAGAATGAAGAGAAGGGGGGACAGCCATAGTCTTTCACAGAGCCCATATTGACGTATCGGTTAAACGAGCTAGGTCTGGCAGGAACACATGCCATGCTCCATAGACGACATCGCAATAAGCATGAAACTAATGTTGCGGAAGAGTCAACTGAAATTGAGTGTCTATTCCTCGCCGTTGTAGGGCGGTCGGTGAGTCCAGCTGAATACATGTATATCTCCTGCCACACCGGGCAAAATCTACCGGGAGGAAAAACCGGGGGTGATTTCTATTGCACTAATCCTTTCTCCAAGGGATGTGTGACAATTTCTTTCTTATCGGTTTTGCTTTTTTTTTTTTCTTTATCGTCTTTGCTCTAGGCTTTCTCTAAGAGTTCCTTTTATATTAATGTCAACCATTTATTCTGAAAACGATTTCATTGCCATTACTTAGATGTAACAAAATAATCAAAGTGTCTCTACCGTTTATTAAACATTTCCTCTTTATTTGGTAAACGATATAATCATTTGTATTGACAGCCTTTAATGGCAAAAAGGACTTAACCACCACGATGAGACCGGTGCCTTAAAATGGAATCCTGAAACTGAGAGCATTATAGATCCACACGACGTTAGGATTTTTTATTTATAATCCAGACACACAATAACTTCAATCGAAACACAGTTATTTTTTCTCTTCGAGGTAGTAAACTTATTAGAGGAAACAAAACCGTGCGTTCGCTTCTGCGAAAACTGTCCGTGCCTACTCTGTCATTCAGTTTTCCTGATCAAGTATGTTGATCGTTTTAATTACATATATGAAATACCGTTAGTATAGAAAAATGACCCACTTAGTGGAAACGACACGATCAACACATATGAAAGAAAACAGCCGCCGTACATTCTACCGGGACAGTTAGTAGCTGTCATGTGTATTTTCAAACACGTATGCCTTTCAACTGTCAGCGTCCTTTATCGGTAAACACCTTGCTTTCGAAAGATAATGGGATTTACTGAAGTGATTTCATCAAAGGAACTATCGATTGGGCGGTGAAATATTTACTCTGAGACGAGATATAAACACACAATACAGGCTTTCATCGGAGAGATTCCTTTTTTGACTGCTTCATGACAAGAATAAATAAGAACTTTCAATGGCTTTGAGAAAGGATAAGTAGTCGGAACTTGGGCTTTGAATCGATGGTCTTTGCGCACTTCTTGAAAGTCCTTAAAGCACGCGCACGTCAAGGATATTAAACACCAGCACGGACTCGATTGTTTTAAACCCGTCATTTATTTATGAATAATTGTTATTATGAAAACGTTTACTGGCAGAGTAAGTAACAAATCAAATTACCGTTTTCCTAAGATTGGATGTAAGTTAGTTCAAACAACACGAAGCAGTTTAATTATGTTCCTTTTATTAGTATTGTTAATTTACAATAGAGACTCGTAGTTTAAAAGGGAAACACGTACACTATAAAAAAAAATTAGGAAATTAAAACGCCGTTCTGACTCTATTTGTGCATCTCATTTAAACAACTCTGAAAATCTCTAAAGAATGCTGTCTAAAATGTTAAGCATCTTAACATCTTTTATCTAATATACAAAGCAAAGGCTACGGGAACACTAGAGTAAATTATTATGGCATTGTCACTAGCCACTGTGAATTTTGAATCGGTGTTGGGCAGATGAACAAACCGGACTAATTTTGAAAATATTGATAATTCAGAAATCAAATCATCGTTGTAGATTGATTTCTATAAATAGATAAAAACCGGAAGTTAGTCCTATTAAAGAAAACTAATTGAATTTCAGTTATTTAAGGTCTATGTATGTTTAAGCGCTATCCGAATACATTAATGATTAAATTATTGCAAGAAACAGAAACAGAAAGAAGCGCTAAAGTTAAAGGCTTACCCAAGTTGTAGGAAAAATAAACACGAGCCAGAGATAGCCGTTTTGTCTTATAAATATTAAACCAATTGAGTTTAAAATGAATCAAAGGATTATTTGGTTATCAGCGGTTTTGAAAACAAAGCATTCAGCTAAGGGAGCTTAGGCCCATTGGACAGTCACTAACAACATAAGACGGGGTTTCCCCTATCTCCTTAGTGTTTTCCGACTTCTAATAATATTTATATCTCCCTATCATTACTGCTTCTTTGTCTTGTCCCCCAATCCCGCAATGGCAAGCTAAACTAAAAGGGTCATAAGGTTTTGGTCAACAAACGCGTTCATTTCAAGCAACGCGTTGTTTGCTGAAAGCAATACGAAAAGTGAAAAAGAACCGCGTTGCTTCAGCTATTACCTAACAAGAGTTGCTTTCATTATCACATGCGTTGCTTTTCTTTCATTAGCAACGCGTTAATTTAACCCACAAACAGAAAAATGAAAAAGAAACCGTGCTCTAAAAAACAACCGAAAAGGGGAAAAAGCAACGAGTTGTCTCAGACAGTGCTTAAAAGTCCCCAGAAAATGAGATGACTAAAACTACCACCAAATCTGTACAGGATATTCCATTCCAATAAACAGGCTGAAAAAATAAACACTACATTGACATCATTAGATGCAACTATGATTTTTCAGGCAGTGTCATAAATAGATTAACACCAGTCACAACCTGGAATTTTCTATTACTCTCTTGAAAAATCAGTCGTTCACTAATGATGTCCAATACCAACCCAATATGATGCCTCCTGGTACTCCTTGTAGACTTCTGAACAAATACCAATCGAGGATTGCAGTTTTTCCCTGGGACCGTAAGAAAACACGTTGCTTTAATTAGGAAATGCGGTGCTAATAAAAGCAACGCGTTGCTAGCCACAATCCGAAAAGTGTGAAAAAAGCAACACATTTGCTAATTGCCTTCAATTAGGAAAGTGAAAAGGCAACGCGTTTTGCAAATGAAGCAACGAGTTTTTAGGGGCCTTAAAATCAACGGCGCTGTTTTTCACTTTTCTGATTGGTTGCAAGCAACGATGTTGTTTTATGAAGAGCACCGCGTTTGCTCAAGAGAAAGCACAACGCGTTGTGACCAACTAGGTTATGACACCATTAGCCCTAAAGTTGTTAAAATTTGCCTGAATGGTGTGACTGACGTATCTTCGATGGGGTAGCGACATGGTGTTCGGTAAGTAACACATATTACCATGTCACATATCCCCCTCGAATAACACCGTACCCAAATCATGTCCTCCATACGACATTGCCGAGGAGCCTAACGAATTGATTTAAATCGACGACCTTATTTTTTCAGTCATATCCGCGAGAAGTTTACGACTACTACAATCCTTACAGATATTTTAACTCGCCTTTGGGTTTAAAAGGCACAGTTTAAAGAAATAGGCAAAATTGATCACGAACTATCATAAAACAAGGAATTGACCGTTGTAGTAATAACAATACGTCAATACCCTAACCATGTTCAATAATAGTCACCCCCACGGGCAATTATTTATGGTTATTCATAGCCTCAGCTGAAGTGCATAAGAGGTCGTGTTTCTTATGAATGCAATTCATTAGGGCGAAGCATCGACTTACATCTATCTGTGAGATAACCTTACTCTAATTGACCAGAAACTAATGCGTCATTTTGTGCTTCAAAAAAACGTTTCGTTTGTTTGAGGTATTTTTAAAACGATCAGTTTATCATATTTTATTCTCCCACGCTAAACGATGTGTCAGTATCTATGTTCTTCACAAGATAGTTGGTGTTGACTTTTAATTTTGTCTTTAAATTGCATATTCTGAAATTGTTTGAAACGAGTCTCGCCGGTCTTATCCTTTTGA
>JAMKCH010033507.1:0-25037 GCA_023653785.1 Ophioderma brevispina
GAGCAAAGCGAAACCTTATTCAACTGCCAGCAAAAAATGTAACTTATGTACAGAGGAGAAATACTTTTGTTGAATCTACCAAGTCTGAAACCTTATTATATAAATGCAGATTAAGCAGTTAAATGGCCCAAACGCCCTGGGAATCTACACAAGTTAGTGATGCTATGGGTGCTGCCATTGTTTTTTTGTAGATCCCTGGGATCATTCCTCTTCTGTATTGCAGCACCGTGCACCAGGCACTAGTACGATTTTCGTCGTATTTTGTCCGTTTTTTAGTCCCATAAGTGAAAAAAAACTGATGAGTACTGTTCAGAATATCTCGAGCGACTTTTAAAAAATACAGAATTTAAAAAAAAATAACTCACCAGGAAAGTCCTTAGATATTTGACCAATAAATTTCTGAAATTTTATACATAATCACCCCACTTTTTGAATGATATTCTTTCCCTTAAAATTGGCAAGAAACTTTACAAATCGGAATCAACATCAAGTGTTTAAAAACCCGACTTTTATTCCCGACAACTTTCACTGATACCAGCATTTGATTTTATGCTGTTTCCATTGATAACCCTATTATCTTATTATGTATGTCATCAAGTGCCAGCTTATTGTGTAAGAGACTGTTTTGTGATTCATGTTCACGGCAGTATTATTCAACAACACCGGCAGGGGGAAAGGTAATCATCAACAGTTTGTCTTTATTTGAATATATTTCTACACTTTTTATATATTTAACTCTCTCTGAATTCAAATTTGAGGCTATTTTAAAGCTTTTTAAGTTTATAAATCATAACTTTATTGTGTTTTCTCATATTACTGCAGTTGAAGCAGTAAATGACTAGTTAATGAAAAAGTTGGATGATAGTCTCCTGAAGTCATCAAAATGCATCACTATCATGAAACTTATTCATATGATTTTATGATTATATATTTTGTCTCCTCTTAAGTAAAATACTGAAAGGCCATAGATCCTTGCCTTTGATAAGCTCCTAGGTGACCACCTAACTGCCCGATATGGAGCTTTGTTGAGGTTTGGATCCAACAGTCCACTTAGCTTCAAGTGCCTTCCATGCAGGCAGACTGGCTTATGGACTTAACAAAAGCAGTTTCAGGTTCAAGAAACTGAAAAAATGCCTTGATGCCCTTCCCATGTTGACAAATTGCCTTGATGCCCTTTTCCAATTGCTGAATTGCCTTCATGCCCTTGCAATTTGAAGGCAATTTTTTATTTGCCCTTTAAAAACTGCCTTGCCCCCCACGGTCCTTATTTTGCACCCTGCTAAAAAATCTCCTCCTGTCACTTTAAGTTAAACTTTAGCTTTAAAAAGTGACAGGAGGAGATTTTTTTGAGCATGTTGTTGAGGCTACGAATTTCTCTCAATTTGCATCTGGATCGCTTGTTGTAGACCACCTACCAAGAACGTTTCGAAGGTTTATTGGATAAACAAGTACAAAAGAAAACCACAAATCTTGTTTTTTAACTTGCCTGACTATCGTAATTGTCCCCATACAATGTAGTCTAGAACACCGTGCTTTGACTTCCTGACATTCATTCTGTCGTGCACGACAAAGTAAAATAATCTTATAAGCCGATTCACAATCTCAGATTCAAGATGCATTGTGGGTAATATCCGACGATCTTTTTGTAGATAAACAAAACAAGGCTACTGTACAATTTCAATGTGGTGAACTTTGACGTTTTCACAAAAATTAAACTCGGCTTTTTAAACAGGTTTATCTTTTTCATGTTGTTAATGTCATAATATTCGAGTTTTAATAACTGTCATGAAAGAATTGAGACCGCATAGTTCATAAAACCCAAGTAAGAGATATTTTTGTGAAAACGGCAAAGTTCACCACATTGAAATTGTTTTGTTTATCTACAAAAAGATCGTCGGATATTACCCACAATGCATCTTGAACTGAGATCGTGAATCGGCTTATTACATAAAGACGATGTATTCGGCTTATTCACTTCAGGTGTAATCTAATACATTGAAGGCATTCCAAATATGCAAAAAACCCGGGTTCGAAAAAAATTGGGGTGCTTCTTTCTGGAAATCTCATGTCTTTTTAAACTATTAAAGCCTAAGGGACACATTTCAATGTCAATGCTGGCAAGTGGCATGAAAAAAAAAAAAATCGGACATCCTGAAACTTGTTCGAAATATGTGATGTGATCAAGCAAAATGAGTCGGAAGTCGCAAATATTATTTTGAGATATAGCCAAACAAAGCAGAAAATGTCTTTTGTTTCCTATGGAGTGGTACCATTGGTACATTCATTGTCAGTTTCACTACTGTCGTCTGCACTGCTGGTAGTAAAACAGGTGTTTCGGATAGCTAGTTGAAGCTCCATCCATATCCAGTTTTCCATGTCTTTTGGATTCAGATAGAGCATGTGCTTCTGCGCGTTGTCTTTGTGCGGCTAATTTCTTATCAAAGCAACCAATGTGCATGCCTTTTCTGTCAATTTTTATCCCCCTGGCTTGAAAAGCAGAAGGGGGATTACTGTAAAAGTGGAAATTTTCGCGCTACATTAATTATCTTACACTCGTCCGTCGGTAGACAAGACTACTCATGCAGTTATTTCATGTTATAGCCCCTCAGAATGAAATATATCTTCCCTTCAAAGCAATAATGGAACAGTCCAACCACATATATCGGGTGAGCCTACCAATAATCCCGTCTTATTTCATCGAAGCCCCTCGGGTGTACAACAGGAATTTGTAATCGATTGTGTTGTTTTGACGGTGGTGGTGTCACGTGGACTGGTGTGAGGGGAAGATTGTTGGAGCTTCTGTTTGTATTTAGTCCGGGATATATCAAGAGCACTGACCTTCTATATCACAGTGCCGAATTAAGGATGGTAGAGGCGCTAAGAGGACCGGGGGGAAAGAGAGAGTTCACCAACAAGCGGAGGAAAAAAGGATCCGTCTGCGGCCAGTAAATCTGGGACGGAGAAGGAATGGGGGAAGGAACCGGGCGGTATGTGTCCGATGCGATAAGTTTAAAATGCATGTTGCCCTTTCCTTTTTTCTACTCGAGTTCGAGAAGTGCTACGCCATGCATGCCAGGCATGCCAAGTGTGGTTGGGAATGGAAATCACCGCTTGTTACCCGTCTGTGGACAGGGAAACAATTGTTATCGCGGCCAAAGATGGCCCGTTTTAGAGTCTAATTCACCTCAGAGAGATGTGTGAGTTTTAGCAAGTCAGTTGGCAGAGCCGAAGTCATCAAAAGCAGATGGACGACAGGATAAAGTGTAGATATATCTGATTCGGGCGATGTTAACACGCCAAGATGGCATCGGTTGTGATACATCGCAACAACAACAGAGGTTGGAATTACAAAAATCAGGGGGTTGGTTTGTCGCCAGCTGGTTGCAGCAGAAATCGACGCCGAGGAACGTAAATCGGGATGTATCAGGTAACATTTATGATTCTAATGTAGTGTATGGTGGGTGAGTAGGTCTGTTGATGAGGCCAAGACCGCGACTAGCGGTTGCTGGATACAGGAATTACTTTTGTGCTAATATGTGGGCCAATACGCGACAGTGCTTGGTGTCACGACGGGGACGAGTGATATTGTAGTGTAACAACCGCGGACTGGCGGTGGGTTCAATTGTTATCCAGAAGCTGGAAATATTCATGGTGATGATGCACCAAGGGGTCCCCGCCTTTATGAAGGCATAAGTATTTTTGAATCCTTGTAACAAGTCCGATCCAGTTGGGAAACCTGTGCCTAAATACTGGGCTGACACGGTCAAGAATATATTTAACCGTCATGTCAAAAGGAAAATTGGATGGAGGATTACGAAAATGTATTCTCCACTTCTAATGTGCCATATGCTAAAGCCCCAGGGTGCAGTTTCATTTGGAATAAACATGGCCAGATTTGATAGATCCGTGATATTCAACTACAGAAGGTTCAGAGTGGGGATGTCGTCGGCCTATTCGTATCAACTATGCAAGCCGTGGATCTTTGTGGACACACATGATGATGTTGATAAGGTTTTTGGAGCATTGAGCGCAGCAATGGCATTCATTGGGATGCCTCGTTATTCTGTTTTAGCACAACCACCGGGAGCATATTAAAGGTGTGCGACGAGGAATTTTAACATATCAGGTATCCCTACAAAAATCGAAAGTTCTGATTTTTGCCCGAATGTAAAGCTTCCTCGCAAATATCCCATCTGAAAGGATTAAGCTGAGAAATGTTTCTTGGTACAAAAATTGTGCATTTCTAATTCGTAGAGGAGCACATACAAAATTCAGCCTCTGTTTACATTGAAAAATGAGCAAATCCAAATCAACCTTTTTTCTCTATTTTAAGACATTTTGTAGGCAGAATACAAGGTAAGAAATCTTATTGAGTGTCTAATCTATCTGAAATTACTATTATGACACCAAATATTTGGGTGCCTCAAAATCTCTGATTGCACCTTAAGTCAATTTGAATTCGATTATAAGGCGTTATGCGAGCATGATGTCACCCTTTGATCAGCTGTTGGGGTTTGTTGATTGCGAGGCTCGGATTAAGAAGATCAAGGAGTTTTCTCGCTCATCTTTAATATCGCAACAGTAGTTGTCGGCTATGGTAATAAGAGCTTCAAGCCAGCAGGGACAGTCCCTAGGTTAGTACCCAGTCGGACATACACAAGTCTAAATGGACTATTCAAAGGGGTCAACAATACCGAGTCAACGGGGACGTCCAGTCCTTTTTAGCTATTCAACATATTTGAAGGATGGCTAGTTCGCTTCTAACGCGCTTCAGAAGAGCTGGACACCACAGCGCCAGTTTCCGCGCGAAAGGGAGCATTTTCAGGCTGGAGCGAAAAAACTTAGAGGAAATTGTTCTAAGGGCATGGGAATGAGATTACAAACGACAGCTGAGTTGCGATGCGGTAAGGGAATAACGCATTCGTTTGTTTATGTCGGGTGCAAGCAGCACCACGTTTGACCAAGATTGTAGGTCTGGAAAAGCAAAAGCTTATCGAGGAAGAGGTTCAAGTTTTGTTAGCCAAACATGCGATCGAGGTCGGGAATACCATCCTCAGGCATTTGTTTCAACCTTTTCTAGTCCCAAAGAACAATGGGAAGATGCGGCCAGTAATAAACTTAAAGCCGATAAATCAATTTGTTATAACAGTCCATTCAAGAGGGAGACATTAGAGTCGGCCTTGCGTTTGATAAGGAAAGGAGACTTACTTGCTACGTTGGATCGTACAGGACACTTATTTTCTCAATGTCATCACAGAGGGCCAGCGGATGTTTCTGCGTTTATTTAGGAAACCAAAGGTTTCAATTTCGTTGTCTCCCATTCGGGCTAACGTCCTCCACAAGGGTTTTACCAAGGGTCATGAGACCAGTGGTGGCTACATGACGGAGAAAGGAATTCGAGTGGTACTTTTTCCGCCGACATTATAATTAGGGGCGTTCTCATCAGAAGCAGTTGTGTGTCTTCATGTGTCAATAGCGGTAACCTGTTGACGAATTTGGGCGTTGATGATAAATCAAGAGAAGTCCGCCATGATCCCGACTCAAGAGGTAAATTTATTGGGCTTTCAGTTAAACACAAGGTCAATGATGATCAGTAATTTACAGGAAAAATGTGTCGCTGTGATTGCAAGGTGTCAGGAAATGGTCCTGAAAGACCCGAGAAAGTTCGCCAAGTAGCAAGCCTGGTGGGTCTTACTGAAATCAGTGTCACAGGCGGATATTGCAGCAACTCTATCTGCAGGAATCTGCAGCAGGCGCATATTTTGGCTCTGCACAGGCTCGGTTTTGAATTTCGACGAAATCATGATTGTACCACCCTTAGCAAAGGAGGCGTTGAACCTATGGATCAGCTTACCTTCAGTTTGGAATGGGACGCCCAATACATCCACCACAGGTGGATTTCGTGATTCAGCCGGATGCATCTCTCGCCGTTGGGAGGGTTATGATGAATCAAGTCAGAAAGCAGGGAGACTGGAGTAGCTCGACAAGAGCATTAATTATAACGTGCTGGAAGCAAAGGCAGCAAGATTTTCAGTCCAAGTTTTGTGCGAAAGCTAGAAAATGTTCATGTTCGATGCCTAGATGGACAGGATATTGATGTAACATACATCAATCATCGAGGGACAAGGTCCCCTCTATTATCCAGCGAAAAGTAGTAGAGCTGTGGAAAAATGGTGTTAGGCCTCCAAAGGAGGATTCTGATTTCGGCGGCAATATCTGCCAGGAGCACAAAACAAGATGGCAGGACCATCTTTAAGAGTTGTCAGATCAGGATCACAGGGACGCTTCAACCCAAAGGGTTCAAAGGTTGACAAGAAATGAGGGGGGTTTTATCCCACGTCGACCTGTTGCAATCAAAGGAATCAGCAGTCAGGTCGGAAGTTGTAGCATGAGCGCCAAGATCAAGGGACCGTGGCGAGTAATGCTCTGTCTTCCAGTGGTTTAGACATGCACGGTAGGCTCCCCGTTTTGTCTAGTCGGGAATTAGGTTTTGGAAAAGGGTTTACGTCCAGGATAAACTGGCAGGGTGTGTATAGCTCCAGTTGGGGAGCCCCGTTTTGGTAGCGGATCTTTCTGTTGATGGCTGGGGCAAAGACCAGTACTGGTCTACCGCGAAGAGGAATCTTCTGTTTCTTCCGCACCGCGGGGAGGGGAGACTCATCCAATGACTCAATCAATTGCAAGTAGCAGGGTGGATAATAATATCAGGTCTGTACCTTAGCTACGCAGGCATTTCAGGTGACTCTGCGTCCATCATCCTCGATGCATGGAGAAAGGTACCGAGAAGCAGTATTTTGCGGCCTGGCGAGTCTGGGATAGCTGGTGTCGTGAACGGAGGAGTGCAATCCAGTAGTTCTACATCTATAGCTAATGTTTGTGCTTTTCTTACCAAGTTGTAATGATGGTTTTTGATCACTCGACCATTAAGACGTATAGGTCGGCCATTTCAATGAATCAGTCCCAGTTGATGGGGTGCGGGTTGGTGCTAATTATTTGTGAGAAGGTCATGAAGGGCATCTTTAATGCTCGGCTCCAGTCCGCGATATGATTTTACATGGGCCAGTAGGCCAGGTTAGAGGTATTTGAAGAAACCTGGCCGCAAAATGCCGTATTGTCTTTAAGTTCTATCATGAAACGACTGCTATTTTAGTAGCGCTAGTCTCTGCCGAAGAGAGGGGAGATCTATCTTTCAGAGATTTAGCTTATGGTTAAAATCCACATCGGAGATCCGCTTTTCTAGTAGCTAAGCCTACTAAGACTACCCGACCGGGTCCGGAGGTAAGGAAGTAAGGGAGATAATTATTAAAAAATACTCCAAGGATAGGATAGGAGAATATGGCCAGTGGCTGCAGAGTGTTGCAGATATTAAGTTACAGCTCCCGTAAGGGGTCAGAGAAACAGCTGTTGTGCATACCCAAAGCCTTGTGTAAGCAGTATGTTCAGCTACGGTGGCAAGAACTGAGATTCGAAATGTTATGCAGGCAGCTGGGGTTGATGTTTTCGGTGTTTAAGCCACATTCCACACGCTCGCGGCCTCTTCACAGGCACTATCAAAGAGGTGTGATCTATTCAATATTTTAGACGTGCGATGGGGGCTACGGCTACGACTTTCCATCGCTTCTATACCCGACGTCTTGATGATCTACAGTAGGCAATACTGAGTGTGTTGCGCCCCAGGCCCCCCCCCGCATCCGCTATGTTGTGCCCGCCAGCCAGAGTAGTCTGTCTAACGCCCCCACGGACGAGTGTAAGATAATTACAAATAACAAAGGGATCTTACCTGCAGGATATTGGAACAGCGAGCCTTAGGAGTCCGGAGGTAGGACAAAGGATTGTACCCCCATGCTTATTGTTTGCCTGGGGATTTATGTATTGTCATGGATCTCAGCACTCCCAGTGCCCAGTATGGCCTTCTGCTCCTTCATCGGTATGCGATTGCAAAGAACGGGATGATTATTGGTAGGCTCACGATATATTGGTTGGACTGTTCCATGGTTGCTTTGAAGGGAGATATATTCATTATGTGAGGGGCTAGAACATGAAATAACTGCGATGAGTCGTCTTGTCTACCTTCGGACTCCTTAAGGATAATTCCAATTATCCTGCAGGTACAATGTAAGTCCCTTTGTATAATATGTAATTTGCGCTTTCGTGTGCACTTCTCGAGCTAGCCTCGGAAATTAAAAACTGCGAAAATGTTTATTTTGTGTGTAGGTCTATGTAGGCTAGCTGAAAAGAGCAAATTTAAAAACAAGCAAAAATGTTAAAAATTTGGCTGAAAACTTTTACAGTTGCTATCAGGTCAAAGGCCGGGGTGGCGGGCGACGTCCAATACCAATCTGTGAACGCGATACCAGAGACCCCATAAGGGTATGGGATTGGAACTTGGTGGGGGGATCGGGACTGCCATGCCCTCATCTTGATTAGATTATGAGCGGGGGATATGCTAATTAGTTTTCCTTTTCCCGTGGTATCCTAAGTTGCATAATAAGGAGTTAATTGGGGGTACAATCTTGGTGAAACGATAACATGAGACCCATAAGGTTATGGTGATGTAACTGGGGGGGGATCGGACTGCCAGGCCCTTCATCTGATTAGATTAGGGCTTTGGCATATGCTAATTACGGTAACCCTAATTTGCATTAATTAATGAGTTAATTTGGGTGGTATTTGTAGAGGACCCAGAAGGGTTATGGTGTGATGTGTAATTGCGGGGTGGGATCAGAATGCCATGCCCTTTCATTGATTAGATTATGGAATGGCATATGCAATTCGGGTACCTAATTTGCATAATATTGACGTAAGTGGGGTGGTATTTTGCCAAAAGCTTTGTGACCAAACTATCTGAAGATCCATAAAGTCCGATTTTGAGAAACTTTGGAGGGGTGGGGAATCAGTACGCGCGCGCTGATTAGGTTTGTAGCGCATTATATGTAATATTTACATAGATAATTTGAATATTATGGGTAAATTGGGGGTATTTTAACCCAAAAAAAAATTGTGAACAAAAATATTATAAGATCCATAAGTCGATTTTGATGACACTGATGGAGGGTGGGGAATCATGTACTCGCGCGATGTAGGTTTAAGTGGGTTGTCAGGGTTTCGTTTAAGGGGGTTGTCGGGGTTAAGGGGCGGTCCGGGTTTAAGGGGGTTGTGGTTTCAGGGGGTTGTCCGGGTTTAAGGGGGTTGTCCAGCTTTAAGGGGGGTTGTCAGGCTTTAAGGGGGTTGTTGGGTTTAGGGGGAGTGTTGGGGTTTGAGGTGGGTTGTCCGGGGTTATTAAGGGTTGTCCGGGTTTAAGGGGGGTTTTAATGGGCTTAAGGGGGCTTGTTGTGGTTTAAGGTGGGTTTGCCGTTTGTTAAAGGGTTGTCTGGTTTTTAAGGGGGGGGTTTGTGGGCTTAAGGGGGGTTGTGGTGGTTTATTTTTAAGGTGGGGTTGTCGGGGGTTTTTTAAAGGGGTTGTCCGGGTTTCAGGGGGGTTGATCTGGGCTTAAGGGGGCTGTTGGGGTTTAAGGGGATTTTGAGTTTTAGGGGGGTTTTGGGGTTTTAAGGTTTTTGTGGCACATAATACACGAATGCATGCGCAGACGTGTCGCACAGGCACGCGCCCTGGCCGCGTTATGCGCGCATGTGCGTATGCATCGCGCGGACGTTGCACATGGGTATGACCCCCCCCCCCCCCCCCCCCCACATGTGCTGATTATTTAAAAATTTGGTAAAACCGGTACGCCAGGGGGATTTAGCGGTCTTGAACGCGACGGTATTTTCATTGATTGCCACAAGAAGTCTCCATATGATTTTTTATTCATCCTCAGCATTGGGTGGCCATAATTGGAATGTCTTGGAAAGTGGTAGTTGCATCTGTTCAAAGTTCTCTTGGTAGCGAATTTACATGGCGTGAAATAGGAATGGCCCTAATTTGCATGTATCGTCCAAGGAGCTTGACATTTTCCTAGTTAGTTTCTAACCAAAGTTTAAACTATGTTTTGTCCCCGGTTTAACGAGGGTGGCCGGATACAATCACTCAGCAAAACTGCTGTGTGGGATTTATTGGAGCAAAAGGTATTTGACCGGATGCCCTTCCTGACGCAATCCACAGTTTTCGGCGGTGGCCTAGCCTTTGGCAACCACGCCCACCATGAACGGCAGCATGTGTGGGATGGCCGCCGTCCCATTCGCTCTCCAGAGCGACACCCTTGTGAGATCTTCTTTTTCATTCTACCAGGTAACCAGCTCCCGCCTCATCACGAAACCCGATGGGGTGAGGGTTTAGCCGCCGACAACTTTGCCCTGGGATAGGTAGTACATGGTTACCATGTGTTCTTTTCAGTAGTAATCATGGGATGCTTGCTTTTGCATAGAATGGGAAGCCACTTAAATGCAAAACACAATTTGTGCAAAGGCCCCACTTAGTCCGATGCGGGAAAGCCTTTTTGTTGGTGGAAATCAAACACCAACAAAGACAAAGAAACTGACTCACAAGTTGGAAGACGTGATCCAGTTATATTCGCTGTTGTAAACCTTTGCAGAAGTCCAATATGGTTGCAGTTTACGTTGTCACTGGAGTAGAGTTAGGTGGCATATGAGGAGGGTTCCTCCAAAGGGGTCTTTTATTATAAGGTGTTGTAGCCATATTCTTAATTTTCAGACTCAGCTAGAAGAAACAATAGCTGCTGCAGATGAGTAAGAATCTTGAGTGGAAATTACAATTACAAGTATTGTAATCTATTTTTGGTGAGGGTTTTTCCAGTATTCCTATCTAGGACTGTCAAAATCGATTATAATTGTTTGTGTTTGTAGTGGCGACCTTCCAATTATGTGGTAGACTACTGTGTTATAACTGAGCAAGTTATTTTAAGAACTTGAAGGGGGGTGTGTAAAAATGTTGACATCACACAGTAGTAGTGATTTGTCAGAGTGTCAGTAATCAATTTATTGTATACCTTTTGACTTAAGTTTGTTGATCTTGACTTTGTTGACCGTGGACCCCTGTTGACCTTGAATTGTTCTTTGTTGACTTTCGACCCCCCTTGAAATTCAAGAAAAACAAGTCCCACTAAGAGCTATTAGTAAACTTTGTTTCAAAGACTATTCTGTATACTATAATGTTTTTAGAGTGCAAAGTTCCCTTTACTACACGTTTCAATGGAACAGCCCATTTTCGAACTTGGGCATGCGGTGTGTGGACCCATAAAAACGAACTCGGATTTAGATAAATAGATCGGGTTAGTTTTGGGACAGTGAACATGTTATGAACAAAAATATTTAAAAAACTATAAGGGCTATAGATGCACCCTACTACGCGCGAGGTTGTCAAGGTCAGACTTCATTGGCGCCAAACTCGCCGGAGGACTTACAAAATTTTGCCCCCTCTGGTGAGGCGACGAATCTTGGAAATTTTGACCCTTGGGGTGGTGACCTGCACGGTTACGCACATGGTCTCTATCCGTCCACTGGCGCACCCAGTTGATGGATAGTGACATTTGCAGCTGATTATTTAAAAATTTGTAAACCGCTCCCGCCAGGGGGATTTAGCGGTTCAAGAACCGCGACGTGTATTTTCATTGATTGCAAGAAGTCTCTATCTTCTTGATTTTTTATCAATTCCTCATCAGCATTGGGTGGCCATAATTGGAATGTCTTGGAAAGTTGTAGTTGCATCTGTTCAAGTTTCTCTTTGGTAGCTGCATTTACATGGCGTGAAATAGGAATGGCCTTAATCTTAGCATTATCGTCAAGGAGCTTGACCATTTTCCTAGTTAGTTAGTTATACCAAAGTTTTAAATCCTGTTTTGTCCCCGTTAACGAGGGTGGCCGGATACACCTCACTCAGCAAAACTGCTGTGTGAGGATTTATTGGAGCAAAAGATAATTGACCGGATGCCCTTCCTGACGTCAATCCACAGTTATCGGCGGTGGGCCTAGCCTTTGGGCAACCACGCCCACCATGCAAGGCAGCATGTGCTGGATGGCCGCCATTAGCTCTCCAGAGCTGACACCCTTGTAGGTAGATCTTCTTTTTCATTCTACCAGGGTAACCAGCTACCCTCATCAGAAATCCGATGGGGGTGACGGTTTAGCCGCCGACAACTCGGCCCTGGGACAGGTAGTACTGGTTACATGCTGTATTTTCAGTAATCATGGGAATGCTTGCTTTTGCATAGAATGGAGCCACTTAAATGCAAACACAATTTGTGCACATGCCCACTTAGTCCGATGCGGGAAGCCTTTTTCTTGTTGGTGGAAAATCAAACACCGAAGAACCTGCTCACAAGTTGGAAGACGTGATCCAGTTATATTCGCTGTTGTAATACCTTTGCCGAGTCCAAATATTGTTGCAGTTTTACGTGTCACTGGAGTAGATTTAGGTGCATATGATGAGGGTTCCTCCAAAGGAGGTCTTTTATTATCAGGTGTAGCCATCTTATTTTCAGACTTAGTAGTAAACAATAGCTGTTGCAGATGAAGTAAGAATCTTGAGTGGAAATTCCAATTACAAGTATTGTAATCTATTTTTGGTGAGGGTTTTTCCCAGTATTCCCATGTAGAGACTTGTCAAAATAGATATGTTTGTAGTTGGGACCTTCCAATTATGTGGTAGACATAACTGTGTTATCACTGAGCAAGTTATTAGAACTTGAAGGGGTGTGAAAAATGTTGACATCACATACAGCAGTGATTTGTTCAGAGTTTCATTAATCAATTTATTGTCTACTTTTGACTTAAGTTTGTTGATCTTTGACCTTTGTTGACCTTTGACCCCTGTTGACCTTGAACTTGATTCTTTGTTGACTTTCGACCCCCTTTGAAAATTCAAGAAACAAGTCCCATAAGAGCGTATGTAACTTTGTTTCAAATGACTATTCTTTATACTATATATGTTTTTAGAGTGCAAAGTTCACTTTACTGCACGTTTCAATGGAAAAGCCCATTTTCGAACTTCGGGCATGCGGTGGACCCATAAAACGAACTCCGATTTAAGTAGAAATCGATAGGGATTAGTTTTGGGACAAGTGGAACATGTTATGAACAAAAATATTTAAAACTATAAGGGCTATAGATGCACCCTACTACGCGCGCGTTTCGTCAAGTTCAGACTTCATTGGAGCAAATCGCCGGGATGACTTACAAATTTTGCCCCCTCTGGTTCGACTGCATCGGTACGCCACTGGTCTCTATCCGTCAACTGGCACAGTTGATGGATAGAGTTTCTCAATCAACCTGAAACTGAAAGGCAGGGTTAGAATTTTGTCGCTGTGTACGTGAATCAGTCAAGATTGATTCCCCAAAACAAATTTTGCAGGAATCATCTAATTCACTACTGTGTTAAGTTTTAAAGTTTACGAGAATCAACATTGATTCACGCAAATCAGTTAACAAGAATCTTTGCGAGAATCGATTCTCGCAGAAATTCTAGCCCTGAAAGGGATGAATTCAGTATTCTGCCACCACACCCTTCAACATGCAGTTTATTCCACCCCTAACACTGCAGGCTGTATATTGTGGGGACTTACCCCAGATCACAATATACCACAACTTTCATCATACTTGCACTTCCATAGACCACAAACTACCACAAAATTTGATAGTGGTATATTGTGGTATATGCTTAGTAGTTAGTTAAATCATAACTATACCAAATTGGAGTAACTCATCATATACCACAATATACCACAGTAAAACACAAAAACAAGCTGCACCATAGGCCACAATGTACAGGGCTGCCAAGAGAAATTGCGGGCCCAGGGGAACCTTGGTGTTATAGGCTTACATGGCGCGGGTCGGGTGCGGGATGTACGTGAATGATAAGATCACATACCACAAACTACCACAAAATATTGTAGGTTCTGTAACTATCATATATCACAATATACCACACTATACCATTGTGTGGTATTTTGTGGTTTAGAGCCTTGTTAGGGTTAATTAAGGCTGTCAAATTCATAGTATGGTGGCACAATACAAAATTCTTTCCTAACGATTACTGAAATTACTTCCACAAATTTGAAAACAATTTGGATGTTGCATTCTGTAACAATAAAAAACAGTTCATGGCAGTCCATGGCAATTCCTGCTACAGAAAATTAAGGTGTTGACATCCCTGCCAGAATTTACAGTGAAATGTATCAAGATGCCATTTTTTTTGGCACAATTCAAAAGCATTCAGACCAGGATTCAGACATTGTACTTTAGGCTTCATCACATCAGGTCACATTTCATAAATTGGTCAAATATGGTGGAGATATTTACACTTGTCGGACAAATTTTATGTTCAAAGTAAAATATTTCAGGAAGTACTAACTGATATGACAAAAAAATTGGTGTCATTTTGTAGCTATTTTTTTTCTTTAATTCTTTTTTTTTTCTTTAAGTCCGATTTCATTTGAGTTGATAGTAGTGAAGTTATGTTTGAAATTGTCCAAGTATGTCAGGGTGGAGCCAGTGGAGGAGCAGTCGGTGGAGGAGCAGCCCATAGGCTTACACATAAAAAACTGGAAACCTGGAAACGCACTAAATTTCTGAACTTTGTACCTGAAAAAAATATTCACACAAGCACAATTCACACAATTACAGACTATGGATCAGTTTCTAAGGAGAGCTTCAATCTTCTCTCTTGTGGTGATTAAGGAGAATGATTAAGGAGAGCATTGCTCTATAGTATAGCACCTTAAAAGGCAGTCCTTGGTATTTGGCTACAGTATGCCTTGCCCTTGAAAGTGAAAACAAAAGCCAATTTTGGTTAGCTTATTAAAAATAAATTTAAATATACAGACCAAATTTAGTATTTGCTACTATTGTAAATTAGAAATTATTCTCAGCTTAGTCATTTCACATGGGGGATATTTTTCATAGAAAGCTTTCATTTGTGCAAAAATCAGAATTTACATTTGTTAGACCTAGGTGCTGTTTCCGATTCAGGTCTGGTGTTCTCTAGTTGATAAAGAGCTGGCACTTGCCATATCCCCATAAAGTACCGTGGGAAACAAACTTGCGGTTTTATGTTAGAGCAATAATGCATATTTGCAAAGCCCTATTCAATAAGTGCTAGTAATAGTGTGGTTATGAATATTGATGGTTATTATCTTGGGAATGAAATCATTTGAGGGCTCAAATTCAGGACAACAATGAAAAAATATGGCCTTTCATTTGATATCAAAATTGATACTACTTGCTGGGTAAATCAAGGGGGGTCCCAAAAACAATCGGAACATGCACCTTTAAGTTTTTTAGGGACATGAATAATTCAGAGAGAAAGGGATTTATAGGGGCAATTTCCTATGTTAGGATTTTTAGCCCCCTGGCTTGAAAAGCAGAGGGGGAGATTGCGAGGGGCGCTGTCCGTGATGTGGTGTTCCAGTTTGGTTAGGTTGTGGTTAGGTTTTCGTTATTTTGTGTCTCCTAAGAAAAGTTGAAGTCGATTTAAACCAGATTAGGATAAAGGTACAATAGGGGTTCATTCATAGTGGATGGTGCCAAAGGTCATGGGACCCAAAGGCAAAAGATCATCTGAGGTCATTTCCAGACTGCCATCTTTCCGGGGATTGTCGCAAGTTTACTTGCAGTATTTTTATTATCTTGTAACAGGAATAATGCAACTTTATTCCATCAAATAATAAAAACCAATTTCCGAGGATAGGGTGGTGATCAATTTCCAGAAGTAAACTGGAAGTGGAACCATTAGGCCATTCAGTGTCAATGTCGCACCTTGTTTCCAGTTGTTGGAACTACGTGTAGCCTGTAGGTGATGAATGAAACTTCTGTCCCTACTATTCATTGCGGCAGTCTACTTTGTCCTTGGTTAGGATCGGTGAACCATATGTGTGGCAAAAATTTGGTTGATTCTTATTATCTGAGTATTTTTTGTATTTCAGTTTACTACAAATGCAGCTTTTTTTTTTTTACATAGTGCAAAAATTAAATCAGCCTTGTTGAAATTTTAAGGGGCATGACATCTGCCAGTCCTGTGGAAAAAAAGGGCATGAGACACTCTCAAAGCTGGATTTTTGCATGTACATGCATAATTGCATAGCCTCAGGTTTATTTGCATTTAACCTATCTTCAATAAATTAACAACCCCCTGAAGTTAGGAATGTGGGAGTTGTTGGCAAGGAAAAAGATATCCTTGAAGATGAAAGGAATGGTGTATAAGAGTGTGTGAGATCGTGATGTTGTATGGAAGCGAGACGTGGTGTCGAGCAGAAAATGAGATGGGGATTCTGAGGAGGACAGAGAGAAAATTGATACGAGCGAGTGTGGGGTGAAGTTGATGGATAGGATGAAGAATGAGGACTTGAGGCAGATGTTGTGGGTTGAAGAGGCGATGGACCGGTTGGCGAAGGCGAATAAGGTAGTTGGTATGGGCATGTGTTCAGGAAGGATGACGAGCATGCCTTAATTAAGAAGGGCTTTTGAGTTCGAGGAGGAGGGGACGTACAAAAGAAGACATGGAAGAAGCAAGTGGAGGAGGCGAGTAGGAGGGTTGGGTTGAGGATGAAGGATGCATCGGGTGAAGTGTAAGGAAGGAGTATGGGCGGTGCTGCTAGTGTGAGGTGAATCCGGCCACCCCCGTTTACGGGACAAAACCGGATTTTAAAACTTTGGGTTTACTACTACTACTACTGCGGGCTTGGGGTAAAGAATAGGCCCGATGTATACAATCCACAGCCGTGCAAGTTTCTAAATTTTGAGTAATTATGGGTAACATAAATTTGTGTTTGAAAGTTAACAGTAGCACACTTTGTAATTTTCTTATGTAAGTCAAATGAGGCTGTCTAAATTTAAACAGATATTTTTAATAGCTTCCTTTCCATGTGCCCAGGTTTCTCCTCACAAAATTCCAATGTTTGCCTGCAGAAGCTTGCTTGTAGTAGTCCCCCAAACTCGGGTCACAGTGCAGCATAGAGGTCTGTATGTCATGGTAAGCTTAAAGGTCACATACCAAGGTCTAAGTCATTAGAGGTCAACTAGTGCAGAGAGTGTGGATCTCAAAAGCGGGTGGTTCGAGAACAGTCTTGTGATTTGCATTGAAATTTTTTTTTTCTCTTCAGGATGACCAACCCAGGTGTGGTGGGAGTATTGTGCACTGACAAGCAAGGACTTTGTCTATCAGGTATGTAATTAAAGGTCCATGGCCCGATCGCTATAGCCGCGTCCCCAGAAGCCCCAGATTTTACCGGAAGTGGTCAACTTATTGGTATAATAATATTGTCGATTTATAAGCGCACAGATCACCCTGCGGGGTGCTCAAGGCGCGATTGCCAATATTATACCGCTGCCATCAGGCCAATCGTCACAATCATTCGCGCATCTAGGTGGACTGCTGGCTAGGCGCAACAAACTCTATCGCACTTAGAGTGTACTATCCCCCATAACCAGCTACCCTTATCGCTTGGGTCAACGAAAGCAATTGAGGACTAAGTATCTTGCCCAATGGACAACAAACAAGTTGGCCTCAATGGGGCTCGAACTCAACGAATTTTAACGGTTCAATGATCATGAGTCCTGCTCTACCACTGGACCACACGTATGAAGAAAGCTATTTTTTCTCATTTAACCCTGTGAAATCTTAGCATCAAGGAGGTTTGGTTGGAAGTTATGCGCGAAAATGTGCCCCATTTTGGTCGACCAATATTAATTTTACAAAGTACTCACGGGGCTTATGAAATTCACGTTTTTAGCTCTCACATCAAAACGGATTGTAATATTGGCGTGAAATTTACAGAGGGGTTTGGGTGAAGGCCCAATCTATCAAGATGAAAACTTCATATCCGTAAAATCGGGCCATCCCCCTTTAAAAGGCATTGTCAGTGATTTGCCAAATCAGGAAATAAAAAAAAATCAAATCAGATTTTTGCATGTTTGTTTAGCTATCCTTACTAGGACTGCAAGTGCCTTGTAAAGACTGAAAGCAACCTAAAAAGACAAAAAGTGGCATTTTGGTCATTACTGTCTGTACGGACCCTTACTGCAACATGTAATAAAATGGAGATTCATATCTTTGAACATTGCTGTTTTCTTCCTTTTTGTGATGTCTGCAAGAATTGCAGAAGGCACATACGGATTACTCTGGTCGTATGTCTGTATCTGTGTGTCTGCGTCTTTGCGGTCAAATGTTAACCCTTAATATATTGCATGCCGTTGAGTTCCGTAAGGAATACGATGATGTATTAGGTGGAAAGGAAGGGGGGTGACATGTTGGTGACCTCATGTGACCTTGGTGACCTCATGTGACCTTGGTGACCTTGGCCGGATCACAATGTTTAAGGGACAAACGGTTACCGCTTCTCTCACTTGCATGCCGTGGGAATTCCGTAAGGCTTAGGATGATTAACTTGGTGAGAGGGGTGGGGTGGGGTGACATGTTGGTGACCTCATGTGACCTTGGTGACCTTTGGCTTCATTCACAAACTGCGACGGCAAGACTGAACACTCGCGGTCTGGGGGGTCCGCGATTCATTTTTTTGTCATTTTTCATTTGAAAAAAAACTTATGTGAATTCTAAATCCCTCACTTTTAGACTACTGCCTGCAAATTTTTGGAATTTTTTACTCCATTGGCTGAATCACTGAGAGTGCCTTGAATACACGATTTCTCGTTTACTGTCTGGCCAGAAGTAAAAAAACTTTGCACAAAAAGAAATGTTGCATTTTTTGTAGCCAATGCTACAATTGTTAATAATTCTGAAACATTTTGTTGCCAAGACCTTGCCTTTAATGTTACGGCCTTGTGATCAAAATGCAAGAAAATGGCTAAGAGTAGATTCAACCCATCGTGTCACCTCTAGTACTTTTTCGAATTAGGGTCATTGAATGAGGGCAATGTGCAGTGGGTGAAAATTCCACTTAATATATTGAAACTGGAGTCTGAAAGCAGAGAAAAATCAATCCTATGCTTTTCACAGTGAAAGCATTCAAATCAACGTAGTAAGCTCATTTAGAGCTATATACTCCATTCTGACTATTCTTTTTGCTTCAGTGTATTCAATATAACAGTGACGTGCTTGTTACTTTTTACTACTGACTTTTGAGCGAATCACATAGTCTTTGGCACTCTCTTTGTAAAATGATGTCAACATGAAAAAGCCAGATTATCTTAGTTAGTTCATGACACCTCTCCCAACTAATCGAACGCTGTCCAAACTTTTCTTCTGGTGACACGATGGGTTGAATCTACTATAGTGATCGAAGGGCCCCGAAACAGACACAAGTCATTCAGCAGAATGTGTTGGCCTTTTGAACTGAATGACCAATTGAGCACAGTTGCAAAAATAAAAAAAAATGTCTTTTTTGTGTTGATTCAGGGAGGAGTTTCTGTGGAATGTGTGCATTATTGAAGTCTTATTGATGCTGCATACACATGACTCATTGATATTTCCTAAATGCCATTGCTGAACAGCCTTTGCTTTTTTGGCAGGAGTGTTGTTTGCCAAGTAGGGGGGGGGGGGGGGGGGGGGGGGGGGGGGGGGAAAGGGCAAGACCTTTGCAACAAAATACATATAATTCAGAATCTTTGGTCACACACATGATTTTGAACAATGTTGGCTGCAAACTTGGGAAAAGTTTTCTTTTTGTGCAATTGTAATATGGAATGATGTCATACTATTAACTATAGCTTCGTACTGATAATTTGCACATCACAGGTCACAGCTTAACTATGCACGATGATAGGTGGGAAGTTCCATTCAGCAGCTTAACGTGCCTTGAGTACCGCCCATCCATCATAGTGTAGGAAAGCTTAATGTTCACTCACTTCCTAAACGGGTCCATTTTTTTAGCACAAGGCACGTTTCACGAGAGAGGGGCCCGTAGTAGGCCTTCTCTAGAAAACTATACATTTTTCTTGTACAATTTTTGTTTTGACTACTTTGCAGATGTTTTTTACCTATAAATTACACTCATTGTCTGAAATTCACAAATTTGGTAGAAATTGAGTAGCCTGCAACAATTAGTTTGCAGATTGAGATTTTTGAGGCTTGAATGTTCACTTTTTGACGACACATTTTCCCTTCCCATTTTTGTCTTTCAAATGTACCATCGCCTGAAAAACAGAATTTTGTTTGTAAAAATTTTAATCTGAAAACAGGATGGTTTGAGAATTGGCTTGAAATTAATAAGTGACCTAAAATACATAAAGTATTTATAAAAAATAAGAATCCTTTCACAAAACATAGGTAAAATCAATGTTGTTTAATTACATTTGATGACACCATTGATGTCCAACTATTTACCATTTGTGCACTTAAAGTGGCGATTCTGGTTAAAAATTACATTTCTTTGCTCTAGTTTTCCATTGGAAGTGTCTTTTTTTGCCTTAAAACAAAAAAACTGTAAAAAAATGGCCCCTAAAATTACATTTGAATACTTGCAAATACGAGCATTTTATGTAATGCCAAGAAACAAACAAGTTTTGTCTCATAAGACTCGCGCATTAATGTTAAAATTGTTTTTGACCGCATACTTTTTTTTTAAGGTTTTACCTCATTACTTTATTTTTTTTTTTAATTTCAGAAAAAAATGAAAATTTGGCCGCGAAGCGGGCGGAAAAATTGAAAAAAGTGGGCCAACATGGCATTAAAAAAAAAACCAGAAAAACCCTCCTTTCGCATTTATTATTTTTCCTAAAAAAAAACGCATAGCAATTTTTTCTAAAAAAAAAAAAAAAAAAAAAACGCAATTTTTTCGGCATTAATTTACGATTTTTCCATTTCTTCTGATAGAGACAACTGGTTGGTTTTGTGTCCTAAAATTGGGAAGATTTGGACTCCTCTATCATAAAACATGCCACATCTAATTAGATGCGTAGTGTGAGATAACATCAGCAGGAAGACAAGCAAAGGGAAATCTCTGCTGACCATGTGCTAACTAGTGATTAACTGTTTATAGGGTCATTCCCATGGGGTGGATTGAGTCCATCCCACAATGCACCAGTTTTGGGAAATTTTAACCAATAAAGTCATGTGATCCCACTAAAATCCTTTTCTTTACACATAAAAACCCTGACTTTTGCGCTCATTTTTAATAGGACACAAGGTGCTAGTACTTAGGGATTTTTTGCATGATCATGAAATGTCCTGTGATTCTTAAACTTCTTGAACATTTTTTATCCCTAAGTAATGACATGTGTTTAGTACAATATAGGCACATTGCAGTGCATTGTGGGATTGATTCAAAATGCCTCTGGGTCATTCCATTCCAAGTATGGGGTCCTAAGAGCACAAGGAAATATACATGTAGATAAACGCGGATTCTCCCGGGCCCTATATACATTTGACATAATTACATTACACCTTTCTCACCTACTCTGTTTAGTATGCTTTATGCTGTTAATGGAACAAAGCACATAGAGTAAGAGTATTTGTAATTATACCATATATTCATTGATATTCCATAACTGCTTGATTTTGAAAAAAAAAACATTTTGTAATCCCCTGGTTGAAAGGGGAATTAGCTTAGCTGACAATAGGACCCATTCAAAAACAAGCTCAAATCAAGCCAGAACCAAGCTAGAAGCCAAGACAGGGTGAAACTGAGCTTGTTTTTTGAGTAGATGGTCTTGTCATTTTTTTTTGAAAATCAAGATATTTTGTGTTTTTAGTGATTTACATACTTTAAGCTTATCTAATCCAATAAACTGTGTCAATAAACAACATAATTAGCTAGGCCGTATTATGGCCTAAGTAAAAACACATAATTTGCGTTCTACTAGATTTAATAAAAGCAATCCAACTTCCGTATCAGTGGTGCTGCCAGACTTGGTGAGTGGGGGGGGGGGAGCAGGGGGACGGACCAATTTTTGCCCTCTAAAAAATTGGAAGTGATTCGAAAATCTGGGATTTTCTCCATATTTTATGTATGATAAAGGTAAAGATAAATTGAAGGTTTAAATTCAATCTTGCATTAGTTCTGATATAGGCACAGGAAGGTAGACATGGACCTGTTATACGTGGTAAATAAGCATTTGAGACACTGACAACTATTATGTAATCCTATGAGCTCCACCAATAAATATAATTTGCACCATTTTGTATCCAAATTGGAGCAACTTTAAAATATGACCCCTGTTCAACTGAAATTGACTCTATTGATGTTTGCTGTTTTTAGGCTATAACTCTGAAATATTAGACTGTAGATAGTACAAACTATACCTTTTCTGAATGCTTATGGTTAGACAAATAACATGGTACACTTTTCAATACAATTGTTTTAACACAACTTTTGACAAAGATGTGTCCTTGATAGTTTATTCAAGTTTATTTTCAACAGACTGAATTGCAATTATACCCATTATATTTTAATTACCGTTTCCATTTCCTTTTTGCGATATGACCTGTAGCCAAGGGTACAGCATCATCAGACTCAGCAGGTCTAGTATCAGCATTAGCACAGTCAAGCACACAGTTAATACAGACAGCAACTCAACACCAGTGATATGTATAGAATCGGAGAAAGGGTAGGTGTCCGATTTACAATTCTAGTTGACTCTGTGTGGGGATGAGATGCACATTTTCATCGGCGCAAGATTGTCAGACAATTAAAGGTGCATTGTTCCGATCGTCTTTTTGGACCCCCCCTGATTTACCAGGAAGTAGTATCGATTTTGTATCAGATAAAAGGCTTGTATTTTTCTCATTGTCGTCCGGAAATTTTAACCCTCAACATCTCATTTCATTCCCACGATAAACAAAAAACCGCCTGTTTTAGTGGTTAACCATCAATATTAGCAACAGTATTGAATAGGGCCTTTGGCAACATGCATTATTGCGTCTACCATTAAAACCGCAAGTTGTTTCCCACGGTACCTGATGGGGTGTATGTGCAGCTGCCAGGCTCTCTGTATCAGTTACGATAACACAAATAACATAAATCGAACAAGCACCTTTAACGATAAGAAATGTGGTACTAGTAGTTGAGAAGGGGTTGCAGTTCTTTTATCATGTGGTACCTCCTCTCCCATGCTGTGCAGAGTAGATTTTCTCTGGGCTTACTGTATTTTGCACAACAACAAACAGGCTCGGTGCACCTATTGGATTATAGCACTTCATCATGCACCTGTACAGTTGGTGAAATGTGGTAAACCAATTGATGCACAGACCCGTTTTGGGTTTGTTGTGGCAAAATATCGAAAGCCCTTCTCTGTCCTCTTTAGCAACCATATACAGGGGAGAGGTAAATGTCCCAAAAATGTGTGCCTCCGCCCAGTAATTTTCATATTATGTAATAGATCTATATTCAAACCCTCATAGTGGGGTCGGGTTAGTGCAGTGGTCTTCCCTCGCGGTCATCCAGATCCAACTCTCCGTCGGGCCTGCGATTTCATTGCATTTAGTTTCCAGTCCATACTCGGCCTCACGGGTTTTCTACGGGTACTCCGTTTTCCTCTTGCTTCTAAAACTGAGCTTTTTCCTTCCCAAACATGTATAATGGCATGTTTCACAGTGCATTGGTGTAATTTCAGTTTTGACCCTTCATGATGTGTCTCTCACTAATTAAATGAAGAGTTCAAAGATATTTTGGTGTGTAACATCCTATATAGGGGCTAGCTCAGTCTCGCTTAACAAACCTCCTTACTTTTTCTTTTGATTTGGTGGCATTTATGTTGGTCAAATTGGCACTTTTGGCTTTAACCCCAAATTTACATCTATTTTTTTCTCAAAGCCTGTACTTTTTCCCTGCATTTAATTCCAGTTTTTTGTTTTAAATTATTATTATAGACAGTGTCCAACCTATAATGCTCTTTTGGTTTCCACATTTTCTTGCTTCTCATTTCGGAGACAGGTCGTTGGCAATTCAGCGTTCGGAGGTGACATTTTCCGTTACCAAGATGCCCATTTATAACAAATTGTTACTCCTTATTATTTAAATAGAATCTCTTCTGTTTTTGGTGTATTGCAAAAAAAAAAAAAAAAAAAAAAAAAAAAAAAAAAAAAAAAAAAAAAAAAAAAAAAAAAAAAAAAAAAAAAAGAAAAAACCTAAAAAATTAAAAAAAAAAAAAAAAAAAAAAAAACAAAAAAAAAAAAAAAAACTACTAGTATGAACTTGCATTTAGTTGCAAAAGAAGTTTGACCCTTCGCCTCGTTAAGATTGTGTTGTCGCAATTCAAATCACTGGTTAATTTTTCTGTTAACATTTTCGTCACTTCCTGCAACAATGAACTGATAGTGTTTTATTTTTTAAAGAGATACAATGGCCATGTTTTGAACTTCTTTCAAAGGTTGACATGCCTTAACATCTAACTTGAACAAGTGGTAAAAAGTACAACCAAACAATCTTTCAAATTATACACACTGCATACCTTCCGTGAGCACTTGCCCTCTGAAACACATTTGTCACTTCCGAAACAGTTAAGTTAAACATCTCATCTTTACTTGCTTAATAGATATCTCTTGCTGGGCTGGGATATCTCTGTTATAGTGATTAGTACGATGCTTCATCATGATAGGATGACACTCACTGAGGTGCTGCACAAGTCAACGTTAGATTTCCCCTGTTAACATGTAAATTGATCTCAATTTTGGAGCTTGTGAGGCCTTACTGTGTTTGACTGGTTAGTTTTCATTGGAAAGAACAGATCAATCCTGACAACTTGATTATAACAAAGATTGGATTGAAATTTGACTCATTACCATTTTTTCGTGTTATACCGTTAACTTTTGTGCCATAGAATGGACATGCCAGACACACTACGGTTCTTTGCGACAGGAAGTGCTTGAATTGGTTGTTGTTAACCTAAATTCTGATTTCCTTAAATCTATTAAGATAATAAAATAAGTAAAAAACACACAGAAATAAATAAAAAATTTTTGCATTTTTTAGAGAACTAACCAAATTTAATCATTGTTTGTTTCGGAGTGACATTTTTTTGTTAACATGCGTATATACAACATTTTGCAAGGCCTTAGCTTGAGTGTTGTCATTAATTATTCAAAGTAACAATTTTAACACAACAAATATTTTTAGTTGTAACTAATTAGCACTACTCTGCAGGGTCATCCCATGCCAAAACAAAGAGTCCACCATACACTTGAGTTTGCCATGACTT
>JAMKCH010033508.1:0-43550 GCA_023653785.1 Ophioderma brevispina
AAATTAAAACTCGAAAACTCGAAAAATGAAACTCGAAACTCGAAAATTAAAACTCGAAACTAGAAAAAATGAAACTCGTAAAAATGAAACTCGAAACCGAAAATTAAAACTCAAAACTTGAAACCGAAGATTAGAAACACCCTTTGTACGTAGGTATCGTGCCATTTTTACGTGTTTCTTTGGTCGCACATGATATCTCCTTATCATATGAACAGGGGACCAACCACCCGGGCCCTGGATGGAAGACTAATAAAAAAAACCACAAATGTGGCGGAGACTGAAAAAGGAAAGTAGTAAAAACACACTAACTTTTGTCTTTGTAGTGCGGAATCGTGGTTGTTTCACGGGTATAACAACAATTCTTACATAGATTTGGTTTACCCTCGTCTTACCAAGGGGGGGTGCCCCCCCCCCCCCCGCTAGTTGAACTTTGCTCCGATGCGCTAAAATCTCCGAAACTATCGTCAAAAGCTTATGGGTAATGGTTCTCTCATCCTTTTGGTCATTTTAGAGAAAAAATGAAGGTAGCACCGCACCGGGGTAAGGGTATGCCTTCAAGTCGAAGGGTGGGGTGGGTGGGGGTGCCACCTACAGATATTTTATGGATTACATTTTTGAAACTATTATGAACAGTATGGCTCTAACTCTATGGTTATTGTAAACTAGTCAATTCCATTCATTGAAGAGCTGAACACCGCATGAAAATCCGATATATTTCCTACGATTTTAGCGCAAAATTGGATTTCGCCTATTTTCTATGGAAAATGCCAATTTTGTCGGCACAATGACTTAACATCATTGTCATAGGTATATTTTGTTTACTGATTGGTATAAAGAAAGAGGAGGACCATTTACCTATCCACATGACCAGTATCAAATCAGAAGCATCGAAGCTTTCTACAAATTCTCGAGGGGGTGGTAACAACCCCCCCCCCCTTGGTAAACCGTGGTTACAAAAAAAGGCGTGGTAAGACGGGGAATAGATACCTCAAACCATTTTTCTCTGTACATTTTCCAGTGGCATTAATAGCAATGGTATAATTGGGGTTGGGTGTAGGGTTCACTATAATTGTGCAAAAAACTGAGGCACCGAACTCTTGGTTTGGACAGGACTCACCCGACTGGGTTGAATAAGGCAAATTATGCATATTTTTGTCTCTAATTGCGTATTTGATAGAACAAAGAAAACAAAAAGCTCAAGTAAAAAAAAAATAGAATATGCCAATATTCCTTTGAAAATTTGCCACATTTGATACCAGGGTCGATATACTTTGGACGAGTTATGACCATTTTTGACATTGGAACTCGTGTCGGGGTCACTAACGGTCACAGAAAACATGGCAACTCGTTTTTTCTGAATATCATGACCCAGTAGAAATACATTTATAGGGTTTTTGCCAACAATTAACATGACCTTCAGAAATCACTCTCTGAACATAGGCCCCGCCACTATAATGATAACGGTTTAAAAGGAAAAAAAAACCTAGTTATGGGATAATTGTGTTTGAAGGAAGCAAAGTGTTTCATGTAGAGTTCTATATCAAGCGTCCGGGGGTTGGTGCGCGGGAGGGGTGTTCCCCTCCAGCGCGGAAACCCTTGCAATATTCGCTTTCCAAACACATTCCCATTCAAATGTGATAGAAACAACGGATTTGTAAGGGGTTCACTTGAGTAGGCCTAAAGTTTCGACGCAAGGGTATTGATTGGTTGCAAAATGGTTTATTTGAATATTTTGTCTCGACAACAGCCTCCATTTGGTATTTGAGCTCTGTTTTTTTAGCGTCATTTCCCGTTCTAACAAATATGTAGGTAATAAATATCTTCAAACGAATTTGATAGTCCCACCCACTTTTTTTGAAAATTTTAAGACAAAAGTGGTAAACTTTTTTGACCAACTCGTGTAGTTATGACAACGTTGTTTTTAAAACGAAATATATAGTCTGTTTTAAGTTTTTGTTTGAACTAAGCACAAAGTGGTCACTAGATGGGTGCGGGAGGGTTCCCCCTCCCGCCGCAGCGCGACCCTTGCGATGTTCGCTTCCAAAACACATTTTCCTGCAAATTTGATAGACACCATTTGAAAAAAGCTTATAGGTCTGATCCAACGGTTTTAAAAAGTAAATCAAGTTGATGGGTTTAACAGTGTTATCATGCAAAGGTGTCAATTGATAGTAGGCGTATGTCATAAAATCGACTGCCGGGGTAAGTGCGGGCAAAGTGCTGAACCCCCTTCTCCAAAAACACTTGTTTTTCATAGCAATTTGGTGGTAAAAACACACATTGTTTTAGTTTATTTGGCCTAATGCAATGGACGCAATGCAGCCATGTGCCGCTTAAGCGATGCGGGTGTGGTGCGGGCGAAACAGGAGTATTATTTTCAAAGCATATTGTTTTTTCTACTTATATAATATACCCATTTAAAAATTGTGCAATTATTATAAAATAGTAATATAGGCCAGGCCTACTTTGATAACGGTCTGAAAAAAGATAACTTAACTGTTTTTAAGGAACGGGCTCAATTTGTCCACGGGCCTTTCACATGCATTTCGTATGTAGTAACAAGATTTTGTCCAACTTTCAATAAGAATTTGATCGTCATTTCTCCAATCTGGAGAAGCCTCTACACTTAAATTAGGTCTGTAATTAGTTTTTAACCGCTATTTTTGCAAATGTTATTGTTATGGGGTCATGTTCCAATGTAGGTATACCAGATCAAATTTTCTGTGTTTCCATGGTGCATTTTGTTAAACCTCTATATAAGTTTGGTAAGTTTTTTTTAATTACTGGAAAGTGGGGGAGTTTTTTTGTTGGTTTTTGTTTGTTTGTGGGGCTCGTATTGTGGGTGAATTTCCCACCCCCCCTTAAGTCTCACGGTGGCGCCCTAAGCCCGGAAAATTGTTTTTTCTCTAGATGGGCTCTCGTGGGAAATGTTCATGGAGAGTTCATAAATCAAGCGACGCGAGGGGTGTGTAGTGGTGTCCCCCTCCTTCGCGAGCCCACCCTGCATTTCGTGTCCAAAACGCATTTTCTCATGCAAATTTGTCGAAGACAATTTGAAATTTGTAGTGGTTCAACGTTATAATGTGGGTGATCAAGTAAAAATTACATATAGTTTGATTTCTTTTTGTCTTAATCATGTTAAATACAACTTGTACATGTTTCCGGGTGGAATTCCTATACAAGTGACACGAGGTGGTTTGGGAGGCTCAAACCTTTGCACTATTTTCCGCTTTCACGCACTTTTCTCAATGTCAAATTTTGGACAATTTGAAAATATGCAGGTTCCCCCCCCGATTGCTTGGAAAGAGTTTCATATGTACCACCGCCCTTTTATATAAAATCCCTACATGAATCAACCAAGGATAGGCCCCTGCACTGAAATCGCCCGGGTCTTAACTCTAAAACGTAGGGCACGAAAGATTTTGGTGCATCCATTTATTGTTACTTTAGTGAGCCCCATATAATAAGTTTATTGATGTGCTTTAATTTTTACTACTGTAACACATGGGCTCGCAAACATATCATTTGAAATTTCACAAGTTTGTACCAAGAAAATCTCAGAGTAGTCATTTCACTGGGGAGATTTTTTTGATAAAAAGCTTTACAATCAGTGGCAGAAAGCAGAATTCATCTTTTTGGTCGGGACACAACCCGTTATGTTAAGCTCCTCGTTCACCTTTACCTCAACCTCGCGTAGCGCAAAACTTGAAATTTTACGGGTTACATACAAGATTCTCCTGTATACAGTATCAAGTTTGGCTAAGTATGCATTGTCGCTTGGGGCTGTGTTCGGCAAGTTGGGGGAGGACGACGGCTCCCTTTTGGATTAATCCAATTAATCTACCCATACTTATTGAAGACAATCGAAACTTCAATTCGCATCCACCTGTCCACTTCCCCCTTCCCCCTCTTTCTCTCTATCCTCCCTCTCGCCCCTTCTCTTTCTCTCCTCCTCTTGTTGCTTCTCCTCTCTCTCTCTCTTTCTCCGCTTCTTTCTCCTCGCTCCTTTTTTTTTATTTTGCTTCTCAAAAAGTGGTGCGGCGATCGCCGCACCTGGCTCTACAAAAAGCTTCGCGTCCTTGAAACTAAAACTCACTTGCCGTCGAAATCAACAAACCCAACCTTTTCATCCATCCGATACCGTCCACATTTGATATTCATTATAACTAAATGCCATATGGAAAAAGGCTTGCCTTCAACAAGGTGATAACCAACGAGACCCCATTGCTAATTAGTACATGTGGAACGTATGTTTGTGAAATTCATATACCATCTTGCAACAAGGTGTTTCTAAATCAATTTGTACGAGGATTTCAAATCAAGGGGTGGCATTTTTTAAAATGTGTTCTTTGATGAATTCTAGGGGGTCAAATTTACACTGTTTATCCCGGGGCAAATATAAAAGGGGGGCAAAATGTGGTTTTAAAGTATACCATCATGTTCAGTTACCTTTCAGGATTCAGAAAGGTATAGTTTGCCCTACCTGAGTGTTTAGTACAGATTACAAGAAAAACATGTTCAAGGTCACACTGGGGGTAAAATTCATTCATCGTTTGTTAGTAAAAATGGTGCAGAATTGTTTCGTGTTGGCTGTACAAAAGCCCGAAAATTCTAAGGGTCCGTTTAAGACGTTTTTGGATAATATTAAGAAGGGAAAATTGGCGGGTCCACAGGGTTCTATGGAGACCACTAGTCATACTCTAAAAGTCTAACTTTGAAGGCTCGAAACCCAGGAATCTATCTCTGTTCTTATTCATTATAACCCAATGAAACGCTTTAAAAACCGTTCCACAAACTCGGACCGTTCTATAATTAAATGACCTGAACTTTTCTTGTCCTATTTTACTAAAACCTAGGATCGTAAAGTATGGCAAACTGTACCTTTTTAAACCTTAGAGCAGCCGAACAACTGGTATCAAATTTTTAAGAACAATTAACACTTTTATTTTTTACCAGCGTACCCCTGTACAAATGGTTGTTTTGCCCCCTTGTAAACACCAAAACCCTTTTTAAAAAATGACGCCACCTGATTTTCCAATTCTCCATGACATTCTGTATTGTGAACACCTGGTGTACAAAATGTATATGAACAAAACTAACCAAACACCAATTACATTTTCCCTTAACCCAGGAGCGAGCACACATTGGTACACATCTCAGTACAAAAGGTTTTGAGTGATTACATATGCTGACAGACTGACAGGAACTCCGAAAACGTGATTCTTAGTGCCGCAAGTGGTGCCTTACGAGAGGGTGCCAAACAAAGTTTTTACAGGGGTCAAATTTTTAAATTTGATCCAATCATGTGTTGAAAGCACACCATGTTTGTCTATCATAAGGATTTTCAGAAAAGTATAGTTTGGTCGTAATATGTACAGCTAAGGTCAGAGTTCTGCCTAAAAACCAGCAAAATCAATAAAAAGGTTCATTTCCTTGTACAGTGGGCAATTTAAAATTGCTCTCCAATTGTGGATAAAAAATGGTGCAAATTATTGGTGGAGCTCATAGGATCAAATTAAAGAATAGTTTTGAGGGTCCTCAAATGCTTGCTTAAAAGTCAGGGGGGTAACAAGATCAGCCCCTTGAATCAAGACGTTACCTTTGTCTGTGCCCCCTACTCGAAACTAAGCATTTAGACTTAAATATTCCTTATTTAATCCTATGAACTCCACCACTAATTTGCACCATTTTTTTATCCAAATCCGGGCACTTTAAATTTTGAACACCCGGTACACGAAAATTGACTTATTATGATTTTTTCTGTTTTTAGCCTATAGACTCGAAATCTTTAGGCTGTACATATTACAAACTTAACCTTTCTGAATCCTTATGTTAGACCATAACAGGGTGCTTTTCAACATGATGGGATCAATTAACCATTTGACCCCTGTACAAAACGTTGTTTTGGCCCCTCTCCTTAAGGCACCACTGGCGCCCTTAAAAATCGCGTTTTCTTGTTCCGGTCAGTCTGTCAACATCTTTAATCACTCAAACCATTTGTCAGTCTTGAGATGTGTTACAAATGATGCTGATATTTTCATGTACAGATTTATTTAAATTTAAAAAAAATGATAGTTTTGGCAGGTTTCTAAAGTAGGCAATTTGGGTCTCTCTACGTATTCGCTGATATTCTTATGAGCTGGTTGCAAAATACCCCAGTTTATAACATAACTCAAGTCTGATCGCAAGTAAAACAACTTCTTTTGTGTCAGCTCTATTATAGTCGGGCACCTTCATCAGGGAAATTTGTTTACACGATAATTCTACTCAAGTCAAAGCTGAACTCGCACTGTGTTGACCTCATTCCCTGGTAAGCCCTTGTATATATGGTAACAATATCACCCTTTCATTGTCGCCTGAAGAACCCCACTAGAGCCGGTTAATAGGTTGCACACATACACCAATATCATTCCGTAAGAAAGAAACGACAAAGCGCTGCACTCAAATGATGTCACAAAACTTGACCAAAAAGATACAAAAGTACCCAAACTGACTACCGTCAACTGAATTTAAAATTCAAAGCCCAACACGAGATTCCCCCATGTGTCTTACCCCACTAGGCAGCTTTTGTCAGAAATGCAAAGAAACCCGACTAGTAGAAATAAAGCCGACATTAACACAAAACACCGGCCTCTGGGGCTTCGTATAGCAATACCGAGTCACTTCAATAGAATTGATGGTTAAAACGAGTAGGGCGTTAAGCACGGCAACACGGGCGCTGAGTTCGTTCACGTGATAGCATAGGGGACTATTTATTAAAGTCCAATAAATATAAAAATATGGGTTTGGCTAGGCTGAATTAAGTTTGGTGGGTCATATCAAACATAAATTATTTTGTCAAATGAGGGAAAAAACGCAATAAATACCATTGATTTAAAATTTGGTAGTTGCCCTGAATACAATGCAAAATCTTCAAATACCAATGCTCAAATTTGCACTTTAATTTTTTGAAAGCTGAACTGTTTTATCAGAGAATCCTGCCTTCATTACAAATCAACCCACACCCTTGTGATCAATTTCTATAAAGTTCTGAATCAACCAATTTTCATAGTTTATGATTTTCCTTTCAATTCGGGTGACAATGAAGCAGTTTGTATCTTTACCTCCTCAGGAAACCACAAGCTTTTAATTGACAAAATAGTAGAAGTGATTTGATCCAGTTTACCTTAGGCCAGTTGACATCAAAGTGTTTCGTGTCCGGACTCTCTTAACTGTGTTAGGGAGACCCTTATTTTTTTTTTCATATGGCCGCCTTGTTAAAAAGAGGTTGCTGAACGCCACATAACAAAAATGTATATAATATAATGTTTGCACATGTGAAGGAGACTTCCTTTCGGAAAGCGAACCTGTGGGTGTATTTCCTAGGATTATTTTTTCAATTGAGCTTTTAGTTGAAATGGTTACTTTCTTGGCATAATATTTTTTTTACATTTTACAAAACTTTTTTGTTGAATATTTTAAAAAAAAATAAAAATTGGGGTGGTTTTAAAAAGGGGTGAAGAGAAACATGTAATTTTTATTTACTTGGCCTTATTCAATAGTAGTAGTAGTAGTAAGTAAAACCAAAGTTTTAAATCCAGGTTTGTCCCCCTCACCGGGGTGGCCGGATCAACTCACAGTCGTAGCATATCGCCTTACCACTCCCTTCCCCTCCCTCCTTCCCTCGCCCCTATTCAGCATCCCCATCCCACCCACCCTTCCTACTCTCCTCCTCCCTTGCTTCCTCCATGTCCCCTTTTGTTTGGTCGGCCCCTCTCCTCAAACCACCCACCGCAAACTCAAAAGCCCTTTTTAAACCTCTCCTCACCTTTAATACATTTTGTTTTTGAGCCATAAGCAGATTTTGAAGCTTGAACATTATAATCATTTAACCAAGAGCTCTTTAACCCTTGAGCTATATGGATTATCCATTCGACACAAAGAAGACCCTTTTATTTTTTCAAGCAACATAAGTTGTTTAACCATATAAAAATCCGGGGGGGAAAATAGCTCCAAAAACTGGGAAATCATTTTACATCCAGTCTTTGAATTGTTATTATGTTTCAGCACAACACTTTCTGAACTCACGATTGTTAAGCCCAAATAGTCCTTCTTACTGTACACATAAGTGGTCTACCCCCCGTTTAAATAGTGCAGTGCCGGTTTAATACAGATACGTTGGTTTGACAAGCAACGTCAATGAATCTTTCAGGCTACAAGCAATGCCCTTGACCGATTTTATACTTACGAGTTACGAGATAAACTCCAACTCCTGAGGAGGCCGTCGGATTAATACTGGTTTTTCACCAATTGTGTAATTGAGCAATCCCCAATTGCACCAAACTTGTTTTGTAAATTTCATTCAATAAGGTCATGTGATAACCACAAACATCCTATTAACACCTAAAACTTACTTTTTACCCTTGTTTGAAAACCTTCACGGTCTAAGTACTTTAGGATTTTTTGCATGATCCTGAAATGTCGTGTGTCCTTAAACTTTGTTAGTACAAGTAAAATGTGTTTAGAAACCTGCAGTTGAGGTACAATTAGGAATTATTCACAAACCCCCTCTGGGGTTTCACTATCATGCTCAGCTCACCTGGTATACTGTTATTACTGTTGTTCTGTCAGCTATATGTACCCTGACAAATGGATGTTCCGCATGGAATTTTAGAGCCAGATTAGCATGGCTGCACAATATTAAACCATTATAAGGTGAATGCAAGAATGTTTGAAGTGCAATAGTTGCTTTGTGCTATACATTGGTGTATTTACCACATGCATGCAATGAGAATTGAAACAATGATTGTTATTTTTTTTTTTGAAATGGCTCCTTAGGTTAGTCATGTACCCATTAAATGTTAAACTTGGGAGGCATAATTTATCCATGTCGGTCATTTGGGGGACTACAACCACCCAGAGGTTGAATTGTTTCAATTGTTTTCACAATCAAATATTTTTAAAATTTTCATTTCTTTAAAATTTTTCCAAAAAATATTCACAATTTTTTTTAAACTTTTGTCCAAATTATGCATTTCAATGACCATATTTTGAAATCAGCATGAAAAATGAATTCAAATGAGTCCAAAAAACCTAGTCTTATGTCAGTGATCTTGAGATGGATTCCCATCCCGTCAAGAGCCACCGCCTTACCCTTACACGTTATAAACCTGTACATAATCTACCAGGGTTGAAAGGATTAAGTTGCAATGAAAATATAGTTATAAGGCAAGTACTGCACTTTAGATTTTGCATCCAAGCTTCTGAACACCAATCCATAGAGTAAGCAATTTTAGTCACTATGCCCTCAGGCACGGATCTAGGGAGGGGCGCGTGCCTCCTGGTAATTCTGCAAAATCATGCAAAATCAGCCCATTTTGGAAAAGTTCAGCCTTTCAGCCCCCGGTAATTTTGACGTTTTCAAAACCTGGATCCACCCCTGGGACAGCCCTTGTAGTAGCAACTCGTACACTTGACCTAAAAATTCCATGCAGAAAACCCCTGTCATCTACTTTCTGATTTGCACACTTTGTGCACTATTCACTTGCTGTAACACATGCTGTATTCTTCCTATTAACCACACCCCGATGTACACACATCAATGTCTGCCTCCACACCATATTGAACATGTGTACCTGTATGAGTTGAATCTCTTGTCAAGCTGCAATTACTGTTAAAGTTGAACTTTCGATACTTTTGTTACCACATCCAACCGTGGCTTTTATTTGTACCACTATATCATACATCTATTTCATGCTCTTCTTCTGGGTTTGAAGTAGTAGTATAGTATATGTAACATAAATGTCATCTGGCTGTATTAACCTCTATTTTTCCAGATTTCAGAATAAATTGAACTCAATGCAATAATACTTTTTGCCTACTGGTGGTCCCATTTTTTTACGTGGGACCCAATTGTGTCACTACTTGTCAAATATCTCCTCCAATTCCACTCTCAGCCTCACAACTTTGGTTTATTTATCTTAGGTGTCCAAAGTTATACATTTTTGAAAGCGTTAGAGAGACAAGGATTATTAGAGGTAACTTTTTTCGAGTAATCATGGTGGCTAATAAAATAAAATACGTGTGTACAAGACGAAATAGTCCACTGAAAGGAACTTTCTTTAATGCTTCATAGTTTATACACACATTGCTTAATTCAAAATTGATGCATATATTTGAAAAGTACATGGCAAAGGCTTTCCATACATATATACTTTGTATTGGTAAAACAATTGACTGACGCAAATTCAGGGTGATCAAAAATTCATTAGATTTTGTAAGAAAAATATTGATGAATTCCTTTTCAAGTATGAATACACCATAAAAATGTAAAAAGAATGTTGTATCTGTTAAAATAAGTGTCTGAAGGAAGTTCATAGGTGTGTATTTAATTAATACTCTGGTTTCATTATACAGGGTGGTCAAAAGCATGGAAAATGTTCAAGGTTAAGATTTACTTTAATCGCTCATTTTTAATTGGGGCTTTACTCAATTGGTCATAAAATTGTAGCCCTAAATTACAATCTGATACTAAAAATATAGAAATAGGTGCTCTTTTCTTGATAACATTTTATGATGAAGTTCAATAAAACTAAATGACTGATATTCATATAGGTTGACTAATGAATTTATGATATTAGAATCTTGATTTTCTGTGCTGTAAAGTCATTTATTACATAATAGAAGGTCAGTGAAACTTAAGTTGTTATATTAAAAAGTACTTGGTGGCATACATATGTTCGGAACACTTACCACACAATTATAAAACAAGATGTTATATACAGGCCTTACAGGGTGATCAAATATCAATGTTTTAACACATTACAGTACTCAATGTAGCTGTATATCAACTAATCTAAGTTAAGAAGTTCCAATTGGGGCTTCAGTCTTTTTACAACGAGATCACACATAGTATTTTTTCATGATCTCCAGTAGTTAAGAGAAACTCATTTGCACAATTTATTATTTTTTGGTGTATCACTGTGATAATTAGTATTTATTATTTGGGGTAATTAAAGACTTTTGTAGCTTATTTTACAAAAAGAGAACATAGGCTAAGAGCTCTGTGACTTGATATCAAATTAAAGGTGTTTTATTTTCGGTTCCCTTCACATATTTTGATATATTTTATTAATTCTTTGTGCGTCATTGTGATAATTTATCATTTTTGGTAATTAAAGACATTAATTACTTTATATACAAGGTAGTTAATAGTAAAATTCAGCACAAAGCAATATTTCAAGATTAAGTTTTACAGGGATATTAATCCACATTGAGCACCCCATTGGAAATACACACACCGCAACCGCCACCTCCTCCACCCCTGACTAATTATACTTAACAAGTTATAGTAATTAATCCGAATAAGATTTTAAATGTTTTCTTACTAATATCAAATAAGGAATAAATTGTCTTCAAAATGAGACCAAATTTACTATGTTATGATGAAAGACTACAGAACAGCAATCATTTGAAAGTGAAATAATTGCCCAACATGTGACAAATCCACCCTTTTTGGGGTCCCAACTTAAAAAATGTGACCATATGTGTTTCCATGAGAATTTGTATTAGTTAAAAAAAATTGAAAATAACACCTATACAGTATTTGAAAGCACATTAACATATTGTGGAAAAAACAGATATCTATCTTGCTTTTCCCTAACCTGGAAAGGGCTATTCATGATAACTCCCTTTCAATACAGCAAATATTTGTATCATTAGTCACTCTACTTCATACTCCAAGTCTCACTTATTGAGCAATAATATTTTAAATATGGTTGGCAGTTTCCACCACATTGTGTGTTAAATTTTACTTACGTAATATTGATTAAGATTGGAAGTGAAGACAATTTGCAAGTTAACTTTTCCTAGCCTGCATATTTTCACCTACAATGGTCTCTCAATTTGTTCTTGATAGTATATGAATTTTATAACAAATAACTGTAAAATTGCCACAGGCACACACTACATTGCACCCATTCAAATACCCAACTACATCCTTCCACAATTGGTAAACTGCACACAATAATGGTACATAGGCATGCAGAAGGCCCATTTAAAACCATACAGTATATCCGCAGTTTACACAATAGTAGTAGTCCCGAAAATGTCTCAGAAGAATGTCCACATAGCTTTTAACATTCCTAACTTTGCCACATAATTTTTAGGTTTTGTTTTGAGGTTCGTTACTTTTTTAGTGGGTTCAAATAATTGGCCAAAAATGTAATAAAAATCCTGTGAAAAAAAAAATTGGGTGAATTCCCCCGGGAGAGAAGAAGATAAAAGTACAGAGTGGGCCCAAGAAGTGGGTGCCACAAGCAGATACCGTGGAGGATTGCAGATATGCCCCAGAACAAACACGCCAGCCCAGCCGGGGCTTCTATAAGGCTAAGCCCAGCTCCCTCGAACGACCCTATCAAAAATAAAAAAAAGCAGTTTCACTCTACAACGAATCGACGGATAAACAACAAAAAAACAAAAAATCAAAAAAACAAAACTAGAAAAAAGATAAGAAAGAAAAAAAAAAAAAACTAAGGCGACCCACCCCCACTGCCCACCTCTAGTACACGCTAAAAAACTCTAAAAAAGCACATAAAAAAAAAAACGGAAACAAGAAAAAAAACATACTTACAGGAAACCTCCAGCCGCTTTGCATACGTCGCGCGTTTTGTGGCTCTGTCCCCACGATGACAGCCTGTTACGCGATGTCCTCCCCCATGCCCATATCCCAAGCCTTCTTGGTTGTCGAGAGGAAGGTAGCGCGCAACCGCTACCACCCTCCCACATCTCCCCTGGACAGGGCTCGAGATGCTTCGTGAGACCGTGGGTGCCTGCCGTACCTCTTCGCATACTCCTTCGTCATCCGCTCACATCGGTGGGTAGAGGAATTTCTTTATCCTGTGCCACTCCCGCCAGATGCGGAGTACGGGAGTCAGCAATGAATTTTTTTCGCGCCCCGGAAAAATAAATCAAAACAAAAAAACGAAAAAAACTAAAAAAAAAAAAAAAAAAATAAAAAACCAAAAAAAGAAAAAAAATAAAACTCAAGAACCCGACACCCGACTAAAAAAAGTCGATAAAAAAAAAGAAAAATAACAAATGTAAAAAAAAAAACAAAAAAAAAGGTAAAAAAGAAGAAGAAAAGATAAAAAACAAAAAAAAAGCGCAATAAACCCGGTTACAAAAAAAAAAAACGGGAATAAAGAAAAAGATAAAAACATAGAACAAAAAAAAAAGACAAGAAAAAAAAAAAAGAAAAAAAACAATAAAGAAAACAAAAAAAGGAAAAAACCGGGCGGTGGGAGTGGGGAAAAAAAAAAAAAAAAAGGAATAAATAAAAAGAGGGGGGGGGAACGAAAAAAAAAAAGCAAAAGGAAAAAAAAAAAACAAAAAAAAAGGAAGGAAGGAAAAAAAGAAAAGTTTTTTTAAAAAGAATAAAAAAAAAACGAGAGAAAATAAAAAACAAAAAAAAAAGACAGATGTGTCCAATGAAACAACCTGAGGAATCAGCAAAATATAACAATATAAAATATAACAAAAGAAGCCATCTTAGAAACAGTCCTAAAAAAGGAAATTAATAAAAAAAAAAGACAATTATAAATGAAAAAAAGTCAAAATGAGACTCATAATAAAAAAATCCACCAAAAACCAACCCACCGCACATAAAAAAACTCCATCCCCCCACCGCCAACAATCACCAACTCCTCCCCAACAACCCACCCCGCCCCAACACCCCGCAATCAACCACCCCCCTCCCCAAAAACCCCTCCACAACACCCCACCCCCTCCCACCCAACACACCGCAACAACCTCCCCCTCCCCCAACACACTGCAAAACACCCACCCCCTACCGTCTGCAACACCCCTCCCCACACACCACCCCAACACCCAACCCTCCAAAAACCCCGCAAACACCCCAAACCACCTCACCAACACCCGCAACACCCCACCCCTCCCCCAACACACCGCAACACCCCATCCCCTCCCCAACACACTGCAACACCCACCCCCCACAACACACCCACCCCCTCCCCAACAAACCGCAACACCCCATCCTCCTCCCCAACACCAGGGGCAAAACCCCCACTCCTCCCCCAACAACCCCACCCCTACCAACACCCCGCAACCACCCACTCCCGCCCCCAAGACCTCCGCAACACCACCAACCCCTCCACAAAACACCCGCAACAACCAACTCCCTCCCCAACACCCTGCAAAAACACCACCACCCCGCAACATCCCACCCCTCCCAACACCCCAATCCCTCCCCAAACACCCTGCAAACACCCCATCCCCTCCCCATCACCCCAACCCTCTCCAACACCCCAACCCCTCCCCAACACCCCAACCCCAACACCCGCAATTACACACAACACCCGCAATACCCCAGCCCCCTCCCCAACACCCAACCCACTCCCCAATGCCCTCCACACCACAACCCCTCCCAAAAACCTGGCAATACCATCCCCCTCCCCCAAACACCTAGCCCCCTCACCAACACCCTAGCCCCCTCCCCAACCACCCTAGACCCTCCCCAACCCCCCAGCCCCAACACACAGACCCCAACACCCAATCCCCTCCCAAATTACCCCAACCCCCGTCTCCAACACCCCAACCCCTCCCCAAACACCCCGCAAGAAAAACGAAAACACGAAAAAAAAAAAAGAAAACAGAAACAAAAAACCAAAAAGACAAAATGGCCAACGAAAACAAAAAACAAAAAATAACAAAAAAACGGAAACGGAACAAAAGAAACCGACACCCAACACCCTAGGCCATCCTCCACAAACCCTGCCCCCTCCCCAAACACCCCAGGCCCCCAACACCCCAGCCCCATCCCCAACACCCTAGCCCCCTCACCCAGCACCACACACCACCCCGCAACCCACACCACCCCTTCCCAACACCCGCAACCCCCACCCCTCCGCCAACACCCCACAAACACCCCACCCCGTCCCCAACACCCCACAACAACAACACCCCAAAACCCCAACACCCTCCCCAACACCCTGACAAACACACCACCCACCCCCCTCCCAATCCACACTGCAACACCCAACCCCATCCCCAGCACACCGCAACACCAACATCTCCCAAACACCCCAACCCCTGGCCCAACACCCCACCCCAACACCCCGCAATACTCCAGCCCCCTCCCCAACACCCCAGCCCCCTCCTCAACAACCCTCCCAAATGCCCAGCAACCACCCACCCCTCCCAACAACCTGCAATACCCAGCCCCCTCCCAACAACCCGCAACCCCATCCCCCTCCCCAAACACACCCCGCAATACCCCAGCACCCTCCCAACACCCCAAGGCCTCCTCCCCAACACCCACCCATCCCCAATTGCCCGCACCACACACCCCCTCCCAACAAACCGCAATACCCCAAGCCCTCCAACAACCCGCAATACCCCATACCCCTCCCCAACAAACCGCAATTACACCAGCCTCCTCCCCAACACCTAATCCCCCTCCCAACACCCCATCCCCATAACCAACACCCTCGCCCCCTCGCAACACCCCATACCTTCCCCAAACACCCCACCCCTCCCCAGAACCACACACCAACCCGCACCACCCACCCCACCCCTCCCCAACACCCCGGCCAAACTAACCCGACCCCCCTCAAAACACCCCGCAACCCCACCACCCCAAAACACCCCGCAACCACCCTACCCCCCCAACCACCCCCCCAACCCGCTCCAACATCCCACCTGCAAAATGTAACGCAGAAATATTGCATATCCAATGTACGGTTTAAGAGATACAGGCAATTACGCATAAAATTAGGTCAATTGCATCAGAAAAATGCCCCTTAATGGGCCCACATGCACTTTGACCTAATTGTTTCACACAAAAGAGAATCAGAACTAGTATTTTCATTTAGTGAAGAAATTTTGCCTATCCGATGTACCGTTCAGCGATGATACAGCAATTATGCTATTTAATTCGCTCATTTTCATACCTAAGCCGCAGAGTATCACTTACTGTCAAATGGCAAACAAGATGCGCACAAGTAATAGGCTCTCATGCAGTGAAGGAATTTTGTGTATTCCTATGTACCGTTTCAAAATTATAGCAATTATGATGATATTTGCATATTAATAGCTCATTTGCATAATTAATTTGCACCGAAATAGGCCCAAAAATCTAATCGGTCGAGAGACTGTATTGCCCACATTCCTTCCACCAAGTTACATTATATACGCCTTACGGAACTCTAGATAACTTAAAGTACACAAGCTTTATCTAAATTATGCCAAATTAGACAACTTAATTAGCCTATTTTACGCCCAAAATGCCACTTTGACCCAATTTGCTTGACACGCAAAAGATGCATGGCATAGTATTCTTTCAGTAGCGACGGAATTACTTTTGGCCTATCCGATGAAGTTTCAGAGATACAGTATAGCATATTATAGCTCATTTGCAACCAAGCCACATATATCACACACTTTCAAAACTTGACAAAAAAGATGAAAACCATGATAGGGCTTTTCATGTAGTGAAGAATTTTGTGTATCCGATGTACCGTTCAAAAATTATAGCAATTACGATGATTTTTGCATATTAATTAGCTCATTTGCATACTTAATTTGCCCGAAATACGACCAAAATCTAATCAGTTCGAGAACTCTCCAGCCCGCTCCCTTCCACCAAGTTACATCATTATACGCCTTACGGAACTCCTGAAAACTTGTACACAAGCCTTGCGGGAAAATTTTCGTAATTATGGAAATTAGATACTTAATTAGCATATTTTACGCCCAAAATCTAATCAGGTCAAGAACTCATGGACCCGCTTCTTTCCACCAAGTTACACCATCGTAGCCCTTACGGAACTCCAAATAAATCATACACAAGCAGGTGAACACGGACGGCGAGCAGACAGACAGACAGAAAAGTGATTACTAAGTCTCTGCCGAACAAAGTTCAGGCGAGACAAAAAGCTATCATACATTAACACGCCCAGTCTAACCTGTAATTTTTAAAATTTATTCAGGGTCCATATTCGTCACGACATAGTAGAGAAATACCACAGGTGGTAATTGAACTTTGAATTCAACAAATTTGAGCATTGATAACACTTTTTAAACTAGTGAAGAAATGGCAGAGCAACAGGCGCAACAATTTGTATAAATTACAATATGCAATCAAACACATGGCCCATGATGTCTACATGTGTATTGTGTAAGCATTTAACACTAATAATAAGTCACAGACTCTTCTTTTTGCAATTTTTTTTTGTCTTTGAATAATTTGTGACATCATCAAGAGGAATGAGTTGCACGTCAGCAAAACTTAATTTCGAGTTTTTAATTAGTGCTACATTTTGATTCACACCCTATTACAATTGGACATCTGGTTCCACAGATGGCATAAATTCCTTGCATCCCCCCCCCCCAAAAAAAAAACACACCAAAAGAACTTACCACCTCCTTTGGTTCTATAACTCAAAAGCAATATTTAGCAACATCCAAATCATTTCCTTTGATTGCATGTCACATTTGTGCACATGCAGAGTTTTGTCGAGAAATTCTAGGTCTGTGACTTGCAACTTCATCGGAGAGAAAAGTTTGACAAATATTGCACTCACTTTTTTTTAATCGTGATACTTTATCTTGTTAGCAGACATATGAATGACCCAAAATCTATACATCCCATGTTCATCTCATGTTTGTACTTAATGCACCTTAAAACGGTACCACTGTGAAGGGAAGAAACTGACAGGCTTAACATTGTTTTTAAGGGTGCTTTGCTAAAAACCAATCAGATAAGCCGTTTTTACATGTCACTGGATTGGCCAGTTTGTTTGTAAGGCACAAACTGATTAGATCATGGCTGGCAAGGCTACAGTCTTCTCAGTATGCAAGCTAAGATACAATAACAAACCGACTCCAACTATGAAATTGAAAGATAATCTGCCCAAATGACAACATACCGAGTCATATCACGTTTGGGTCATTCATATTCTGCAAAAATAAAGTATGTAAATTCTCGTACCCACATAATTAGAAAGAATGTAAAGGATCTAACATGTTCATATAGTGAAACCTTAGTGGATGATAAAAAAACAAAAACAGTTGATTCAGAAAATTATTACAGTGACCAACAAAATAAGTTACATACATGTTCATGATTATTTAAAAACACATGAGATGTCCAGCAACTCTTAGGTGCATTCCATGATTGTAATACCTTCTTGTCACATACATATTTATATAGCACTTTTTTATCAAAGCGCTTAACATAGGCTATATAATGCTATTACGAATAATCCAAGGTGGGTCTTTAGATGCTTCTTAAAAAACAAGCGACCACGTTTCTCTGACGGAGGTATTAAATAATAACCTATGATGTCGTGCTATATGTAGAATATAGAAAGAAATGCAAAAAAGTACAAATGTTTTTGTAGATCTATAGATAATTGAAATTAATCTTGGGAGTTCACGATAGCTAGTGTACCATTGACATTTCCGAGCTGCAGTGAAACAAAATCTCTGGCATGTATCATCCCAGTTTGGATCTTGCAAGGTTTAATTCAATCCTACAGAATTTTCATGGACAATCCAAAAGCAAGATACAAGTTTAAGACTTCCAAATTGTGAGCATTTTTTAACCACCCCAGATTGAATCGACCAAATTTCTTTGAGTTTTGTTGGTTGGTACTAGATGTCAAATTGGATGACATGAAAGAAAAATTTTGCCAATGCTATTCTACAGAATTTACCATTTCAAAAAGGCAACCAAGTATATGAAGACCGAAGAGTTCACTGCACTGTGTTTTAGATATTAATGGAAGGTTAGGCATGAGTAAATTTAATTTACAATGAGCGAGTTGTTGAAATATGCTGGTATTTCCAGAGAACAGTGATGGCACTTAAGGCAATTCAACTGGCACATTCACATGGTCCTTCCAAATGCCATCTGGAAGGATTCACCTGCATTCTTCATGGTATATATAAAACCAATAACTTCCTTGAATTTTTGTAATGATTATAAGCCGACAATGTAGTACCAATACATCTATGCTCAAAATGTATCAGACTATCGTTCCTCCAAGCCTCAATGGTGACATTTGATTTTGGTGCTTAAATATATGATGAGCCACTTCATCACACATTCACATAAATTCTACAGTATGAGAACGTAATAGTTTATAGTGGATGGAACTTTGCTAGCTTCTTGCTCTATAGAATATTACATCATTTGTTATATTTGCCCAATTTGAGTTGTTTGGATGAGAACTTGAGAAGTTTATTCAAATTTGATTAGCGATATCAGCCTGATCAATCACTTGTTTCTGAAAAGGGAATGAAGGGTTTTTGACTTACGTTATCAGTAGAATATTTCGTTATCACGATACTTTCCCCTTTCAAGGCCACTTCTGAACTGCCAAGAAGGTTTAATTGGGAGTAAGTGATGTTACAATTTATCAATTATTAATGCAAAACAAATTTGAACAAAAGCAGGAGGATTAATTCCGTCCAACATGTCGTGAGTTCCGTACATCCATTCACTAAATGTATAACATATGGGTATCCTTTACAGTTTTTAAATAAACACTATATAACATGTATCCTTCTACACTTTGAAAATGAATTTGTTAACTTCTTGGTCCCTTCTTCTTCTTCTTCCTCACATCGTCAACTCTCCTTCTGTCATCAGCCTGTTGCATCCATCCCGGTATTGCTGATATCGACAACCAATTCGTTCATGTTGCTCTCAGGCCATCGGTGAACTCCACGTCATCCATAACCCTCACCTGTGTAACCAATGGCAAGAAAGCCTTCGACGGACATAGCAGTGAACTGCTCTGAGATGCGCTTGAAAAGCTGCCTGGATGGATTGCTCATTACCAATGAAGGTGACGGACATCTTCAGGCCACGAGGTGGAATATCGCAGACAGCGGTCTTCACGTTGTTTGGGATCCATTCTACAAAGTAGCTGCTGTTCTTGTTCTGGACATTCAACATCTGCTCGTCAACTTCTTTCATGGACTACGACCACGGACACTGCAAGCTACAGTGAGGTTCGGCCGTGACAGGATCGCAAGCAGCATCATGTTCTTAGCAATCAAACATTTGCGGGTCCAAGTTTTTTCTGGACAGTCGGGCACGGTACTGCTGGCTACCTCGACTCGTCAGTGGAGCGAATCCGGGTATGAAGAAATGGAGACGGGGAAAGGGTACCATGTTGACGGCAAGTTTGCGCATATCAGCATCAGTTGGCCAGGGATCTTAAGCAGGTTGTAACACACTAATGGTGGCTGAGACGAGATGGTTAAGATCACCGTATGTTGGTGTTGTGAGTATTCAGGGTCCGGAAACAAATGTCATAGAGTGCTTCATTGTCAATACAATAGCTTTCATCTGTGTTTTCTACGAGCGGTGGATAGAGAGTGTTGAATTGTAGGGCTCTTTTTTTTGGGCTCTACTACAGTGTCTGATACTTTGGGGGATGGTACTATACAACACGTGAAGGTCATCATGATTATGTATGGATATCATCACGGATCTTGCTGAGGAGCAGGGTGCCCATACCCGAGCCGGTGGGTTGCCATCCTCGAGAGAATGTAGTGAGTTGAAAAACCCTGATGAAAACAAAAACACATGTGAGAGAAGGATCCACTGTGAGGGTTGCCAAAATGGCATTTAAACTGCAATAGATATTTTTGATTCATAAATGAAGTAACATGGCGAACTTGGAGTTACGCGATGCACAAAATATGTCCACCAATTTACTCCAAATGGCATGTCTCCAAGCAATTTTTTTTTTTTGGTGGGGGGGGGGGGTTGAGGGGCATTTCCACAAACAACCCTCTGTGCTGGGCAACCCCACATTGGTCAGCATATTAGAGTATGTACATCACGGGGGGGGGGGGGGGGGGGTGGGGGGGGGGGTAATTTTTTTATTTTTTTTCCCCTCAAAAAATTTTAAAGCTGTAAGCAGTACAGCTTTCGCTTCCTTACATGTTCCTCTCCTCTCCTTGATTTTTCATCAAGTTCCACCTTCTCGCTTACCATTTTTTATGTATTCCTTTACTTTAACCCTCAATCTCCCCCTGAAGTATTCATTATGACCCCTCCAAAATGAGCTTAATACCTGTAAGCAGTCACCAGCTTTCAGCTTCCTTACGAACAAACATCCATCACGAGTGACCAAATTCAGCACCTTCTGTGTAATGTCCCTTGGCCCAGTTATTTCCGCACCCGCTCTGTCCAAAAAAAAACAAAGTTTGTTAAGGGTACTGAACAAGCGTTCCGAAAGGTCCAGAGCGGACAGAGTCCATGGTGCCTGGCTCCAGGTCCACCAAGATGCACGAGGAAATACGTGCCCCCTGTGGCCCGTTGTAGTCGACCTGACTTCTTCTAGTTGTTAGATCAGAAGCCCTGATACGAGCCGGTTGGATTCAATTACCATGTCATCAGAAATCACCTCCAGAACTGAAAATGACAACGTGCTGACAAAAGTGTAATTTATGCACAGGGGCATATACGCCCGATTTATTTTGGGGGTGCGGGACTTCAAAAAAGTGGACTTTTTGCTAAAAGTGAACCTAGAACCCCTCTAAAATGATCCTTTTGTGACTTTGTCAAAAATTCCTCTAAATTCTGGACCTTTTTATTTTAAAAAAGCGGCAAAAGTGGACCCTTTCCCCCTTTTGTGAAATTTGGGGGGGTTAACTGGTTCAACTGATGTTTATGTGGCATACATCCAATATTTAAAAAAGGTGTTCTAATCACACAAACCATAGATATAGGCCTAATAATATTCTTATTAAAAGATCTGCACCTGGGGGTAATTTACCAAACTTAGTTGCATTGTGCTAAAAGCCTTTTTTTTGGGGGGGGGGATATATTAAAATTGGTTAGTATATAGTATGTCTATGTTGTTTTCAAGTTGTAAATTGGCATGTGTGCAGAAAATCACTAATTTTTCAGGGGGCCATATTCCCCATGGGGGGGCCCCTCTGGGTATGCCACTTGGGGAGGGGGCAGTGACATTAAAAAATCATCTCTTAAACCTTCATTAAAAAAATCTCAATAATATTGTGATGTTAGTACAAATTATTTTAAAATCCATCGGGTATAGTATAAATTGCAACAACTGTCACAACCTGCTCAATTTGGGCATTGGGATTTCCAGATGGTAATTTGCGGAACTGTGCTACATTCATTAACTATTGCAGTCTCGGTCCCAGTGACATTAAAAAATCATCTCTTAAATCTTCATTCAAAAAATCTCAATAATATTGTGATGTTAGTAAAAATTATTTCAAAATTCATCAGGGTTAGAGGATTAACCCCGCTGTAAAATAGTATAAATTGCGAAAATGGTCATTTGGATTGAAATATTGTGACCTGGCAGCCATGGCCAAGTCTTTGTCTTTAACCGTGCATTGTGCGCAAGAGCCCTCGTACATTGTGCGTAAGAGCCCTCGTGCATTGTGCGTAAGACAAGCCCTCTTACCATTGAGTCTGTGAAAAAGACTAGCACTTGGGTCGCTCCGGTTGTTGATGCCGATTTGAATTTACTGTTGCTGTTGAGAAGGAATGTCCTACGTACCCCTCGTTTGTAGTAAGTTTAACCCTTGAGACCCTATAGCAATGCCAGGTAGTTAAATACTCTCAAATTGTGGGGTAGTCCTGCTGAGCATGACTCCTTATGTACAATTATCATAATGCCATTAACTTATTGGAGGAGTCATGCCAAAATAGGGTGTAACTGATATGATAAAATTTTGTCTCACATGTTTTTTACGCTTCATGCGAATAAATATTACCTGATTCCATCTTGAAAGTATTCCTTAGAGTGTTATCAACAACAGGATAGTCGTAAATATCTTCATCAACTTTTTATGAAGTGATATTTAATGAAATTTCAAGACTTGTACTTAGAAGATTCTGACCAGTGAGAAGTCCTGATTTTGTATTGCCAGGTGCTTAAAGACACTATCAGTGATTTGAAAAATATTTGAAATTTGCAGGAATTGCTTCAAAGTGAAGGATAAGTCTGTAGAATTCTCATAAGTTACCTTTTCCAGCTGTAGAATTGAAAGAAAAGGAAAAAACGGCAGTGTTCCAAGATACGATTCTCCATTCAATTACGTGTTGTAGTAAGTGTCCGTTCGGACAGTAATGACTAAAATCTCCGATTCTGTCCTTATTAGGTTGCTTCTGGTCTTATCTTTGCAGGGTATTTAGGATACCTGTCTTGTTACGCTACATGCTAAAATATGATTTTGATGATTTTTTCGAGTTTGCTGCTTTTAGCAAATCACTGATAGTGTCTTTAATGAAAGCTTTAGCTTGTATTTTAAAATTGATATTACTGGTGCTAATTAGTAAAGGTAGAAGAGTGTTTAGCGAAGCACCGGTTTTATATGAAATTGTGCATGGTAGACATGTTTTGGCAGTGGTCGAAATTTGAAGGCTACACAAAAATTGTCATAGCTGATACACATATGTTTTGGACTTCACAATAGACTGTTAAAGCATACTGGTAAAGAAACGTCCTGTGAAGTCCCAATTTATTGGGATAATTGTGGGGTCACTTTTCCAATAAGCAATTTAAGTTTACTGGGGTCTAACTTTTAAAATGCTCCAATCATGTTTGAATACATTAAAAGGTTCAACAAGAGATTTTGAGGCACACAAATATTGGTCATATTAGTAAGATTTTCCTATAGAATCAGACACTCATGATTTCTTACCTTGTATTTTGGCTACAAGTATCACAAGGGACAAAAAGGTGATTTTTATTTGCTTATATTTCGTGCAAAATAGGCTGAAGTTTTGCTCCATTACAAATTAAAATTTCACAATTTTTTCTACCAAAACAACATTTCTCAGCTTAATCCTTTCATAGGTGATTTTTTTTTTTTATGGAAAGCTTTACTTCATGGGGGGGAAATCAAGTACTTTCAATTTTTTAGGGACACGTCAGTTAATCTCTCGGTGCACCTTTAATTAGAAGCAGTAACTAAAAACAAGGGTTTCTTGTTTTTAAATACGGGTTCTCATGAGACTCAGTCCTCAAATTAAAACATTTAAATTGATCTGAAAATTTCGGCACTTTGGCAATAGTTTAAATACTAACTAAGCTTACACTAGTACAGGAACCTTTACGTCGTTTTTTGACATTCGTAAATAATGACAAGATTGATATGGACTCTTCTGACTGCCCGAATGTTCAGTATGATCCGTTTCCATAGTGGGCAGTCCACTCATTATAATGCGTGGGGGTTCAAAATATTGAAAATCGGCAAAAGGGTGGGGATGACATTTTCCACTAAAAGGGGTGGACTTGTATAAAGCCTGGGAGAAAAAAGGGGTGTGCCTAAAATTCTGTAAACAACTGAAATGAGATGTAATACTAATAACACTTCCTTCACCTTGCTCGCATAAATGTGTCAATCGCTTCCCTGGCCAGCTCGCTCTATTTGCCAACAGCATCACAGGAGCTCATGAAGGCTGTTACATATCTCATCATCGGAGCTCCATCAGCATCAGTTTTAGATCAATTGTTTAATAGCGGTGATTGCATCGTTTATTTACTAAAATAAGCTTGGGTCTTCCCGTTTTGGAATGAAAATAGCTTTTCATCGGAAATATCGCATGAAAAAAAAAAAAAAATCGGAAACTCCCGTCCCGAGGATTTTTAGCAAGTCTCAGTCTAAAATGGCGGCGCCCATCAAAAACAACGGGAGTTGGGATCGCGGATTTTTGGCGAAGAGATCGATGCTATGCAGAATTTGAGGGATTTTATGCAGATGAGATTGAGGAGGAAGAAAACGCTGATAGTGGGCCTGAAAATGACTTTGATATTGGAGCTGAATCATGTACTAAATTGCTAGCCTTGAGCTCGCCTGGCTAGGCTAGCCTACCTGATTTTGACATGGATGTTGTATTTGATAATTTAACACAACATTTTGTTTCCACGTTCATGTCGTGCACCTCTGTGTGCTAAGTTGGATATCCTGGCCAACAAAAAAATAAATATCTATACGATTAGATAATTGTCACTTTTATTATAGAGACACATGTCCAATTCTTGCTGGAAGTTTAATATTGCTGTTTCCATTACTGGTAAAACAAATTATTGCTTGTGAATTGTAAAAAGGGTGGGGGTCCAAATTTTAAATATACAGGGTGTCTCCAGTAAAAAGGGTGGGGTCAAATAAAAGGTGGGGGCAACCCCCACTGCCCACTATGGTTGTACTAGCTTACACACGTGCACATGCATCATGTACACACACAACGAAAAATAAAATAACACTCATTCGGCGGAGAATCAACCCGGGAGTCCGAGTTACGGGACGGAAAGCTAATTTTGCCACGGACATGCGAATTGTAACCCGATAACACTGACACCGGAGGCATTGACAAGATTGTTACCACACTTTATATCAGCTAGAAATGAAAATCGGTCGATATCATATCTCTACATACATTACAATTAATACTGCATCACGTAGGAATCGTATGATCGTATATGAGCAGTTGTAACGCCGATTTTACAGAAAAAAGAAAAAAAAAAAAAAAAACCCCAAAGAAGGGAGAAGAGAAAAACACTATCATAAAAGGAATAATTCATGCATTTTAAGGAATTGAATCATCAATACACTCAACTCCACCTTGGATCCAATCTGTTACCACCATCGCCCTGCTTTAAGCTGAACTATTTCACCAATTTTGACTCGTAGATTTTAAAACGGCTTAAATTGCAAGAATTGTGAGCTTGTAGGTACCAATACACCGACCTCTGAATGAATACTGAATATACCACTCCCCGAGCTGAGCAGACTCCTATCGCAGGCCATAAAGGCCAAACGTATTGCCTGCAACGCGTTGCGAGAAAATTAGCAACGCGTTGCGACATTTCTGCAACGCGTTGCGACGTCGGCCATTCAAAATCTGAAGTTCTTGTGACGTAGCGTATTTTCAAAAAATCAAAAATAGACCCACAACGCGTTGCTAGATACTTTGGCAACGCGTTGCACACTCTTCACCGCGTTGCGAGCTTCACAACGCGTTTCAAGCTTCACAACGCGTTAATAAGGTCCACAAGCATAAGGGTCATAAAGTATTGCCGCAAACGCTTTTTGAAGAAAGTCACAACGCGTGCGACATTTCGGCAACGCGTTGCGACATTTCGGCAACGCGTTGCGGTGTCGGCCAATCAAAATCATGAATTTCCCTGTGACGTATTTCAAAAATAATAACTCGCACAACGCTTGCGACCTTCACACGCGTTGCAACCTTCACACGCGTTGTGGCAATACGTTATGGCCCTTATTGCCTGCACAACGAGTTGTGAAGTTTACACGGTTGTGGAAGCTCGCAACGCGTTGTGAAGGCTTGCAACGCGTTGTGAAGGCCATAAGGTCATCAACGTATTGCCGCACGCGTTGTGGATCTATCTTTTTAAATACGTACGATATGCTGATTTTGGATTGGCGACGCCGCAACGCTTTGCCGAAATGTCGCAACGCGTGCTGAAATGTCCGCAACGCGTTGCTACTTTCCTCACAACGCGTTGCGGCAATACGTTATGACCCTTATTGCTTGTGACCTTCGCAACGCTTTTGTGAAGCCTTGTAAAAACGCGTTGTGAGCTCGCAACGCGTTGTGAAGGCTTGCAACGCGTTGTGGAGTTTCCAAAAAAGGTTGCTAGATACTTTGCAACGCGTTGTGGTCTATTTTTTGAAATACGTCACCGAAATTGATCATTTTTAATGGCTGAACCCTGCACGCGTTGTGAAAATTTGGCAACGTGTTGCTACTTCTTGCAACGCGTTGCTACTTTCTTGCAACGCGTTGCGGCATACGTTATGGCGTTTATGGCTTGCCATAGTCCGTCCTTGCTGGTCGAGGCCAAGTTGACTAAAATAGCACTGCATTGTCTCAGTGCGAATTGCTAGTAGACGGCCGGCGGCCATTGAGGCAAAAGTGCTAAACAAATGTTTTGACGGCGTAATTTTTTAACAAACCTCCAACCATGTGGATTCGCATACTCATTGGCACACAATAGCGTATGGGGTGTTGGCCATTCTAATTTATTAATTTTGGGGTAAAAAATGGCCAACAAAGTTCAAAAGAGTCAAATAAGTACATCAATCATATGCCTTCTTTTTTCAATTTTTATCAGAACATGTGGGGTGTCCAATCCCGAGGGAACACAAATGACCGGAGTGAGTGCTATAGTCATTCAATTTACCTATTCTGGGCTCAAGTGGCCAAAAAACAGCAAAATTGTCCCAAAACTCCATAAATGAAGTCATAATTCCTTGCTTTCCAACGATCTTAATGGGAACATGTAAGCAGTTGAACTCACCAAGAAGTTCTAGCCATATCAATGACACTATGTACGGTCAAATGCCAAACAGTTCAAATTGTCCAAAACTAATATTAGTCCAACACTCTTTTCTCAAAATCCCCTCGTCTATATACCAAGCCTTTTTTTAAATATGGATTTAGAATGCCTCTAGAATTCGTTATAAAGCATCCGATGTTTATGGTTTTATATCAATGGATAGCTATGGTCCTCTTATTTCCATCTACCAAAACAAGTACCCACATACCCAGTATGGCGTTACAATGACGTCATAAAGTCCACGAGTCTGCCAAATTGGGATTTTTCCATAAGAATGGCGAAAAGTCCAATCTTGCGCTAAAAATTATGAATATCGGATTTTTCATGTCGATTTCCGCTCTAAATGATGCTGTTGACTAGTTTTTACATAACTATCGAGTTTTTAGAGCCATACTTTTCTATAACTTTTAAAAAATTACCATAAAATATTTGTGGGTGGCAACCACCCCGTACCCTTCTACTTTGACGCATACCCGAACCCCGGTGAAGGTGTCTACCTTCACATTTTTTTCCGCTAAAAGGACGGAAAGGATGAGAAATGATTACTCGGAATCTTTTGCCCAAAGCCCTTCGGCATTTTAGCCACTGGAGCAAAGTTCACGGGGGTGTACCCCCGGCAAGAGGGTTAAGGACATCATTCATTTACTTTCCAAGGACAAATTGAAAAAATTAAGTAATAAAGTGGCTAGCCATTTGCAATTAAACACATTTTGGGGTCAAATGGTTCCAAAAGGGGAAAAAGCCCCAATATGGTAAAGGAGGCATAATGGCCTCTTTCTAAAAACCTAATAAGAACATATGTGTTTCAAGTGAATATAAGTATGCGTTAATATTTTAGAAAACCTCAAATTACCTATGATTGATAAATGATGCATGCAGCAATTTGTCCCTATATGATGTATTGTTTATCCATTAAATACATCCCTAAGGAAAATTCATTAGTAAATTAGAGCATTGGCTATTTCAATCCCAGCTTTGAAGTTTACACAAATGGGTAAATTAGCTCTACTGCTCAAAATTGTCATCCAGGTCATAATTCGCTCACCAGAGTATAATTAAGAATGGGAAAACAGTCACTGTCTCAATTTTACCGCACATTCGTTTTATTTTTTAAAATGTTCCAAAATGTAATTTCTCCGACATGGTTGGCAAAATAATTAAATGGTTTCTCTGTATAGGCCTAATCATTAGAACGGGACAGGATTGATGGGTAATTTTGTGGCTGGGCTGTTAATATTGATCAAACCCGGTTCCAAAATTTAAAACAAAAGCAGCCTACGCTTAGACCCTTGATAATGTGTCTAATACTAAACTCAAAAAGCCTTATGAGTAGCCAAGATTAAATTCTCTTGGAATGAATTAACCATTTCCAATTTAGAACCAGGACAAATATCAACCTTGCATAATCAAAGTCAGGTATAAAACTGATTATACCTTTGGTCGAATTTGGTGTTCATCAGAACATGTGACAATATTTCCAAGAACAATATTTTTTGATTTTTTATTCAATTTCTAAGTTTGGCTATTCTAATATATAGCCCTAAGAATAATACTTTACAATTATCAAGATGTAGTTTAAAATCATAAAAGTAAATTTACTGATTATCATGTCGGTAATTGTGCCCATTTAACTTAGCATCCGAGATCTAGAACAAATTAACACCTTGGCCCTTACAACTATTTAATATTCACTAGAAATCTATATAAATTCACAGGGGTAATAAATTAAAAATGTGGACAAAGCCATACGTTTTATCAATTAGTTTCCAATTTTAGTGTATTTTTGATGATTTTTTTCGACTCCGAATCTATGACTGACTACGGTCCTATTTCCATCGGTATGTACACCATGTATTCTTTTGACCTAACTGTGCAAAACGAAGATATAATTCGCGTAGAACCAAGTTATACGTTTCGTTATTTCACCATTTTAAATTGATTTTGATCAGTTTTTGGATGAATGTTGTCCCAGGTTATTCACTTTTGACTGAAATCTCTAAAGTTAAATGGCTAGCACTCTTTTCACCTGAATGAAAAGGCAAAATATTATATACCTTGGCTTTCAACCCCAACCTGTCCATTTAATGCCAAATAGTTTTCTATCTACTTATTATGGCACCTTTGGATGTAAAATTGGGGATTTAACCTTTTTGGGACAATTTTGATATTTTCCAAACAGGGCTGGGTACGCACGGGGGGGGGTGTGCGATCCAATTCCCCAAAACGTGAAAAAGGTTCCACTTTTGACGATTTTTTGATAGAAAAGGTCCAAAATTTAGAGAATATGAGAAAAAGTCCCCATTTTGGTGGTGAAATGTTCAAAAGTCCCAAAAAGACCATTTTAGGAGGGTTAGTTTCACTTTTTTGAAGAAAATGTGCAACTTTTTCTAAGTCCCACACCCCCCCGAGATCCTGCCTACTCAGGATTAACATATAAAAATATAATGACAAGGGCATAGGTAACTTCTGACGTGTCCTTGAGATGTAACGGCGAATGTTTCCTTGAAAAGTTTTGTGAAACGAAGGTCTTGGGACTGAGTATCATTTTTGCCAATTTTTTTTTTTTAAAAAATCGGGGGGGGGGGCAATTTTACCCAAATCTATAACTTCGGCATGGCTTCCATTTAATCCACTTAAATTGACTCATTTGAAGGTAAATTGACATGTTTCTAGCGATTATTTTAAGAAAAGGACTGTATTTCGTAATTTACCTATTTTTGGACAATTATGACCTTTTTGGCCATTTCACCCTAAATTTTTAAATTGGAATGGCTTCCATTATATTAACATTAAATTAAAAAAAAAAAAAAAAAAATGAACATGTTATGATAGATTATTAGAAAAGAATGCATTCGACTGATTTACCTATTTTTGGACAATTTTGACCTTTTTGGCCATTTTGGATCCAAATTTAAAAATTGGAATGGCTTCCATTAATTCACTTAAAAATATGACTCCTTTGAAGTAAATTGACATGTTCTGCTAGATTATTTGAAGTAAAGAATGCATTTCGACTGATTTACCTATTTTTGGACAATTTTAACCTTTTTTGGCCATTTTGACCCCAAAATTGATAAAGTGGAATGGCTTCCAATATATTCAGTTAAATATGACTCATTTGAAGGTAAATTGACATGTTCTGATAGATTATTTGAAGAAAGGAATGCATTTTGACTGATTTACCTATATTCATCTAAATTGAAGGACCACTTTTTACTCAAAGATTTCATATTTTTTAGTCAGGGGATGCAGAACTGGCGTAAAAGGGGAGGGGCAGGATCCGGGGGGTGCACTCATATATGAAAGTGGCGGGGATGTGAAAAAAGCGGGGGAAAAAGGGGGTCATTTGGTGAGGAGAATGCAAAACTGGGGGTCAATCACTCTCACATTTTGTGAAAAAAGGAGGTAATTATCGGGCAAATTCTAACCATTCAAACCCAGTCTATATTGTTATAACATTAAAACAAACAAAAAAAGAAAAAAAAAGGCGGCTTTCTGTGAGAGCATGAAATACAAATAGGGGGTCATTCAGTGACATTTGATTAAAAATGGGAGGCGTCAATTGAGAGTTAAAAAAAAAGGGCGTCTTTCAGTGACAGGTTAAAAAGGGGGTCTTTCAGTGACAGCAGGTTTAAAAAGGGGGTCAATAGTGCCGGGGGGAGGTTGCCCCCTCAGAGCTTTGACCGGGAAGAAAAAGCTTGGAAGTCATGCTAAATCAGCCCTTTTTGCCTGCCATGTAATTTTTCACGTTCCAGGGAAAATTTGCATAAAAAGGCGGGATTTTCCCTTCTGACAAGTGACCCCTTTTGGGAGACAGGGGGTATTCGTCTTACTATAGGGCGGCGCTTTCGGGACAAATCCATGATCTTAGAGTCTATTTTTTTAGAATTCTGTCACCCTAATCGCAAAATGTGACCTATCCCATAAAACATGACGCGCCGGGACGCTCCATTGCAAACCACAACGGGAGGGGATGAGGGGGGGGGGATCCATAGGCCGGGCCCGCTTAAGGGCCCGTGGCGGGGTCCAGGGGGCGAATGCCCCGTAAAAATGCGGGTTTTTTTCACCAAATTTGAAGCCTTTACTTCAATGCTCTCGCTTTTCTTTTTTTGGACCACGTGTGCACGCACTCCCTGCCGACCCATGGTCACGCATGATGGAAATGTTATTTAAGATGTGATTAAAAACATGCTAAGAAAGCTTTGAAACTGCATAACTGTGGTGTTGAACTTTTAACGCCAAGTCAATTTGGACAATGGCGCTGCACTGCAAAAAATTAGGTGGTGTTAAACATTTTACACCACATGCAAAAACTGGGTGTTAAAATTTTAAACACCAAGTCGGTGTCAAGGTTGTGGTGTTAGTTTTATGGTTGTTGAAATTTAGGCGTTAACCCCACTCGGTGTGCGCATAATTTTGATTATGGATGTTGGTGTTATGTTTATGATTTGAGGTAGAGGCAAGCGTTAAATTAGAAAGCACAAAATAACAAATCAAACATTTTCTACTAAAATTATCACCACGTTACAAAAATAATGTTACAACACCAAAGTTTGGTGTTAAAGGTGCATTTCGTGATCAGCACTTTGTTTTATTCATTGATCAATATAGATAGCTTGAGCAAAAGCTTATTCGCAAAATTGAGCTGATCCGATCTTGCGGTTCGGTGTTATGTGTATGAGCAATTCTAGTTCCCACGGTACATAGGCTACTGTGTAATTTCTGTCCGTTTAGGACAGAAAATACCAAAATGCGAATTCTTAAAGATGCGACCGATTGCACGTAAGATTGGACACACACGGGATTCTAAGGCTAACGGTTCAATGCATATAAAATATTCAACATGTTTTTAGGTAAGTTTGGGGGGGACGAGGCTGTGGATTTGCCCCCCCCCCCAAAAACGAAAGCCCCTTTAATTAACACCAGAGGACTGGTTCCCGTATTGATCCAGGAGAGTGTTAATGACACACTGTATGCTAGTGTTAATTTGGCACCGACAGTGTTGAAAAAAGGAATTAACCCATTGTGTAAAATTAAACACCAAGCATGCCATAAACATACATTTTGTAACCCACCAAAATTGTGTTAATATAACACAACATGGTATAATTTAAACACCAGATGGTGTGGTCCCATATTGACTCCAAGATGGTGTTAAAAAATAACACCATGGTGTTAAATGTTACACTCCAGTTTTTGCAGTGAAAGTCAGTGTCAAGTTGTCAGTGTTAGTTTTCTGGTGTTGAAATTGAGGATTTAACACCGCTCGTGTTGCTGCACAATTTTCATTCATTATGCATTTTGGGATCTGTTTATAAATGTTAGGGGTTAGCATTGTTGAAATAAAAATTGATAACATATCTTTCTATACAGGGGGCCGCGGGAAGTTCGCCCCAAATGTTCGATACTGGATTTGATTCTGGAGGTTGCCGAACTCCTGTGGAGCGTTTGCCTTGATCGACTTCCTCCCAAACCGTTGGGAGGGGAGGGGGGGGGAAGGGAGGAGGAGGAGGTAGGCGGAGAACGATTTAACAAAAGAAAACGGGAAGAACTCGCTTGACGACTGTGTGCTCATGAATTGGTCTTTTTATCAGCTGTCAGCGGCCGTGGATGCATTTTGTCTTACAGGGGGGGGAAATGGACTGCTCCGATTTAAGTCATCTTGATTAGAATGACGAATTCATCCACCCAAATCCCCATCTGTAAGTTTTGTGCTGTCGAATTTGGTCGACAAAATGGGGCATATTTTCCTGCACCAGAACATCCATACCAAACATCCTTTATAGCCCTATTGGCCGAATAATAAATAATTGAGAAAGATAGCTTTCTTCTGATAGCAAAGTCCGGAGCAAAAGGTTCATACAGCAGCCAAAATCTATCCACGATTCGCCATACCAATATAATGCCGTGTATGTATTTCGCAATCCACTCAATTATGCGAGTAGCCAACCTTTTTCATTGGTTGTTGCCATCTAACACGACATGCTCCACGTCGCCCAGAATCGCGTGGATGCGTCCCGGTATCTTAAAAAGTCGCCAAATTTAGGGTACAAAGGGATGGCGTTAAACCATTTCAGATAAGAGATTGACCCTGTAGTCAAAATTCAGAAAAGCTAAAAATGGCCCCTAAAGCATGGCCACTTTAGCAACCACCAGGGGGTCGCCAGATTTCTTCCACAGCGGAAAAAACCGGGTTTTTTCCGCCCGGTTTTTTTCCACTTGGAAGTAAGACAGAAACGGGTTTCGTCCCAGTTTCTTCCACTGAAGCGGAAGAAGAACTAAAAAGTCATTTAAAAATTATCTATTTTATACAAAATGAATTACAGTTTTGGTTTTATATTATACAGTATTTTTTTTATTTTTTTTATTTTTTTTAAAAAAACCATTCAGGGACCCCCCTACCTACACCGTGCAATTGCATAATTAAACTCACATTTATTCACAAGGCCTAAATATAAACAAATACTGGAAAGAAACTGATGTCTCAAGTTCACACCAGCAAGGCCAAGCAGAGTCTACTTGAAAGACTTGAAAACATCTTCAAAATATGTTATAGTCTCCCTAACCTAACCCAGGTTCTCCCACTGAGCATTATCAACAAAAGAACACTAATGGTTGCTACTTTATGATTTGTATTTTAAAAATTAACAAATTGCCATACAGATTTTAACAGCTTTTCATTGTTTGCATATACAATTACAACTGTGATAGCTTGAAATGGCATATGGAAAGACTTGGAAAATAAGTTACAATTATCATTCTGAATAATTTGATAGCAAGTCAAAACAAAATTGTTAAAAACACTTTTACTAATACTTGCAGGGATTACTAACATGCTATAAACTTTAAATAATTTTGCAATTTAAAAAAAAAACATTGAAATTTAAAGTACTAAAGTAGCCTTGATGATTTGAAGTTCAAATCAGTGGAATATGGGGAAAATTTAGTAGTATGTCATTAATACATTCTTTATTTCTTCCAGTTTATTCCAATTTCTTCCAGTTTCTATAATGAAGGGACTTCGATTTGAGCTTAGTTATTTCAACAGGATTATTATATGGACAAGCCATTATGCATATCAAAAGCAAACGGATTTGTGTGAAAATTGAGGGCGCCTCCTCGGGAGGATCTTGAGTCACATTTAATTTAAGATTTATGCAAGTAAAAAATTATGAAGCTTTGTTGTGGAGAGAGAGGACACTGAATTTTTATAGACACTTTGGATAAAAGTCCGGCTTGGAATTTTTGGTATAAATACACGGTTATCCTATGCGGGATCCTATAGCAATGTTATACTGTGCATTAAATGTTTATGCATGAAAACGAAAAATCGATTCATCTCTTAACTTTGGAATTAAGCATTTTATGTTGATATCTTTATTTCTAAATTATATTTTTAATTTTAAGCAAAAATATGATTATTTCGAAAATTCGGAGTCGTCAGCACTTTAACGTAGTTTAGCTTACCGAATGATGACAATGGAACCAATTAGTTGAGTGGATATGCCCAGAAATATAACCATGGGTTAGTTTCACCATCTTGATTCTTAAAAGCGTGTCCTCCAGAAACATGTGTAATTGAATGTAAAAGAAGACTGGAGTGTATTTCTTTTTGACTACAGAAAGAGAACATCACTGTAGCCTGTTTGCATTACGTTGGGAAAGTCTAAAATTTATGATTTTGTATGTTGTTTAATGCATGACCTCTCCATAACAATACAAAAATTTGTTTAACATCAAAGAAAATAAGTATAAAATTAGCAGGCACTATGTTGCTTATTATGTTTGGAAACCACAAGGTTGTCTCGGTCTTGTGTAATTCTTGGGAAAAAATTAAGTACTTCTAGCGCAAATTTTCCGAAATATCTGGACGTGTAGCAGCTAACATTTTTAAGCATTTTAAAAAATGGCATCGACTCTAAAATGTGCAGCAGTGTCCAGCAAACAGCAAACAAGTATGGACCTAGTTAAGGTAAAATTCAGTTTCAAATGTTATGATTGATGTCCTCCACAACAAAAGGTCCTTTCTCAGCTCCAGTTCCATGGATTTCGCATAAGATGTGTTTAACTTTTAATATACAATGGAAATGTTCAGCATTATTTGGATTTGTGACAGCTTTAAATGTCCTCGGAAAGGAAGTGTCTATTGACACGACGATCGTGTCAATAACGTAACCCGAAATGGCTATTGACACGATCATCGTTTGTGAGAAAGTGAATGGCCATACTGTGAGGTGTGCTTCTATGAGATTTTGGCCCGAAATTATGCTCCAGGACCATATGCTCCAGGACCATATGGTCCTGGAGCATAAATAATCTGGAAAAATATGTCAAACATGGTCCAGGACCACATTTGTCATATGGTCCTGGAGCATAAATAAAATGATCACGATCATCGTGTCAATATCCTCGGCCCCCAGGAAATGCAAATAGAATTGATGTGGTTTGTGTCAAGTCTACAAGGAGGGGCTAAAAAGCATTCAATATTTGGGTTGGTGATTACATCATTTGTGGTATCATTGATTTTCTGAGTAGTAGAAAATTCCAGGTGACTGGTGTGTGAATCTATTCATGGCAGATGACGGCACTGACTGAAAATCAATAGTTTCATTCTTTTTTCTGGCCCCGTTTATTGGAATGGAATGTCCCATAAAGATTTGGAGTAGATTTATCTCATTTCCTGGGAACTTTAATATTTTTTTTTAATGTTGCAAACTGATGCCTCATAGACACTAAACTGTGCAGCAATGTCCAGCGCAGCCAAAAAAGAGACATAGTATTCACTTATTTAACCCTCGTCTACCTGAGCCATTTTTTTGTAACAAAACTCCCGAAGGGGGACCAACCCCCCCCTGTGATTTTCGTTACTGAACACCCGATTCCTGTAAATTTGGTAGCAAAGGATAGCTTAGAGTTTCTTCTTTCCATTGGTACCAAAATAAGTACCAACATCCCCATTATGACGTCACCATGGCGTCATATGTTGAGGAAAGTCCGAAATACTGAATATAGGGTGGAAAATTGATATTTCGCAATTTTAGCGACTCAAACACTATAGCTCTAAAATGCTGTCATTATATAAAACTAGTCATTTCCCATCAAGTAGAGTCAAAAACCGCATGAAAATCTGATTTTCCTAACCTTTTTGGCGAAAAATTGAATTTTCACTGTGTGTGTCTATGGAAATGGCAGTTTTGCTGACATGCGAACTTTATGACGTCATTTATGTTGGTACTCATTTTGGTATCAATGGAAAGAGGACCATAGCTATCTATTGGTACCAAAATCAAGTGTCTGTGATGTTCCCGTGTTGTGTTAGGCATGTTGGTACTTCTCTTCCGAAGGGGGGGGTGGTTACCACCCCCTATCCATCACTTTGGGATCACCCTGTATCTTACCTATACCCCGGTGGGTGTTTTTTTGGATGAAAAGGAGTGGAACATGTCAATTGACAATTACATTAATTTGGCACCAAAAAAGGGGGTTTTAGCAAGCCGGGGAAAAAACCTGAAAGGGGGGTGGTAACCACCCCTTCGGTAGACGAGGGTTAAGGCAACAAATGTCCTTTCCTGAATATATTGTCCTTTCTCAGCTCAAACTTTCATTAAAAATAGGAATGTTGTTAATGTATAACTGCGTTGTTAAAAATGTAATGTGATGGAGTGAGATTACTAGAATTTCCCTTGCAAATACCATTTGGATTTGTAACAGCTAAACTATTTTAAAATATTATAACATGACACAAAGACTTTCAAAGTGTTCAAGAATGTCCAGTGATCAGCACAACTAAATAATCAGTATAATAAACTTAATTGCGGTTTTGAAGATGCATGGCATGATTGTTAAATGTCCTCTCCAGACAATAGGTTTTTCATCCTTCAGTGAATTTGTTACTGAAAATGCCATGCTCTAATATTTTGGAACTTAATGGGACACATCCCGAATTATTCAATTCCATTGATTGTGTGTAACTCGGACAGATGAACTTTGACCCTCGGTGAGACTAAAGTACACTCTTAGTGTGAAAGAGCCCAGATAGACGCACGTCTTAGTAGGCCTACATCAATGGGCGAGCCATGCATGTTGTTCGGCACCACTGCAGTTGCGTAACCAGCTTTTTTTTCAGGGAGGAACATATTTTCAGGGGGGCAAACATCAGGGGCGGATCCAGGATTTGTCAATGGGCGCCAAATTTTCCGGCTCGCAGGGTAGACCCACATTTTTTCAGTCCGATCAAAATTCTGAAGAGGGGGGTGAGGGGGTTTGCAACTATCTATAGCGCCCCCGTGCGTTAAAAGGCTTTTTTTAAAATAAATCTACAATGCGCCCGGTGCCTTATATATGCGCCACAAAATCCGCCCCGAGCATATTAAAATTTGTTACAACTTACTATAAATTGGCATGTGCAGAAAATCACTAATTTTTCAGGGGGGAAGATTCCTCACGGGGGGGCGGCTGCCCCTCTGGTTATGCCTCTGCATCACTGGGTTTTCGGGCATCTCCAGCAGTTCGCAAAGATCCCAAGTTTTATTCGCAAGACCAGATTTCAAGCAGAATTTTCATTTTTTAAATGCTTTTGTGGCCAAATTTGAACAAAATTTAGTTGTCAAGGGTCCAAATTTCTCTATTTTCAGTTTGCAAGACCCCATTTCGCAAGTTGTCGGTTCGCTCAAGGCGCGGTGCGGACTGCACAACCCTACCCAAATGAAGTGGGGAGGGGGCATTTAAACCAGGGCCACCCCATAGTAGTCCAATTTGGCTGAAATGGATAAATTGGTCACAGGGATTGAAGCAATGTTTAGTTTGTTCTTTCTCCGACTGAGTTATAAGATGAAACCAATATAGGTCAAAGGTTTAATTGAGCGGCTACAGGGGTTAATCAAAAAGGGTTTTATGTTGAGTGCAACGCGTTTGGTGTGAACAAAAAGTGAATTGTGTATAGATGATGTGACCTATGATGTCACATATTGACATTCAGGACGCCCTCTGTTGTTTTCTGGCAGGCAAAATATTACAGTCGTTCAATGACAGACCACATAAAATCTGGTCATAAATTACTTTTTTTTTTTTTTTTTTTTTTAGGGTCCAAATTTCTCTATTTTCAGTTTGCAAGACCCCATTTCGCAAGTTGTCGGTTCGCTCAAGGCGCGGTGCGGACTGCACAACCCTACCCAAATGAAGTGGGGAGGGGGCATTTAAACCAGGGCCACCCCATAGTAGTCCAATTTGGCTGAAATGGATAAATTGGTCACAGGGATTGAAGCAATGTTTAGTTTGTTCTTTCTCCGACTGAGTTATAAGATGAAACCAATATAGGTCAAAGGTTTAATTGAGCGGCTACAGGGGTTAATCAAAAAGGGTTTTATGTTGAGTGCAACGCGTTTGGTGTGAACAAAAAGTGAATTGTGTATAGATGATGTGACCTATGATGTCACATATTGACATTCAGGACGCCCTCTGTTGTTTTCTGGCAGGCAAAATATTACAGTCGTTCAATGACAGACCACATAAAATCTGGTCATAAATTACTTTTTTTTTTTTTTTTTTTTTTAGGGTCCAAATTTCTCTATTTTCAGTTTGCAAGACCCCATTTCGCAAGTTGTCGGTTCGCTCAAGGCGCGGTGCGGACTGCACAACCCTACCCAAATGAAGTGGGGAGGGGGCATTTAAACCAGGGCCACCCCATAGTAGTCCAATTTGGCTGAAATGGATAAATTGGTCACAGGGATTGAAGCAATGTTTAGTTTGTTCTTTCTCCGACTGAGTTATAAGATGAAACCAATATAGGTCAAAGGTTTAATTGAGCGGCTACAGGGGTTAATCAAAAAGGGTTTTATGTTGAGTGCAACGCGTTTGGTGTGAACAAAAAGTGAATTGTGTATAGGACCTACCAAGCTAGGTTCCTACATTCAGTGCGAGCCAGTTAGTTTCGTCTTGAGAACGAGATTTTGACCACTACTCATGCTCCTGGAGCATAGGTTGTGGCAACCGTTCCAGAGCGGAGCTATTCATTATATTGATTGCTGGCCACAATAGCAGTAGCAATTTATTCCGTAAATGTTACAAGGATTAGAATTGCAAATCTGGCACACCAATCCTCGCTGGTCTTGTTGTTAGGTAACCAGAGGGTGTTTTGAATCAATCCCATGATGCATAGCAATGTTCCTATACTGTACTGTCAGTACTCAGGGACAAAAAGTGTCCCAAAAGTTTAAGAACCACAAGATATTTCATAATCATGCGAAAAATTCCCTAAGTACTAATGCTTTGTGGGGTAAAATGAGCTTGAAAGTCAGGATTTTTATGTGTTGGGAATAGGATTTTTATGGGATCACATGACCCTATTGAGGTGAAATTTCCCAAAACTTGTGCATTGTGGGATTGACTCAATACACCCTCTGGGTAGCTGACCTCGTGACAGTGGTCTCGGGTTCAATCTCGCTACTGCTTTTAAAACAAAATTCATTATTTTTCAGGTTAGAGGGAAAAATATAGGTCCAAAAAAGATCAAACTCAATAGCTGCCCTTTGAGGTTAGTGAGGGAGACCTGCTCCTGGAGGGTGGTGGTCAAAAACTACCACGTGCCATCTGGAGACTTATGGAACTCTCACTAACGCTTCCACTATCAAAACCGCAACTTTGTTTTCCCACGATACTCTGTGGCAAGTGTTAGGCTCTCATACCAAGTAGAGAACGCGATACAGTTTAATCGGAACAAGCGGCTTACATTTTGCGCAATGAAATAAAACCAATTTTTAAAGGGTTTTTTTCCGATTGTATTTGGAACCCCCGATTTACCCTGAATATCAATTTTGTATGGTATAGCCCAACTATCATATGTAATGAAGAGCTAAAAGTTGTGTTTACTGTACTTTCAAGCACTTTTGTTCTGCAATTTTTATTGTCTTCTACAGAGTTAATATTAAACCAATAATTACTATTTTTGACAATATGAAAAGCATTTTGGGAAAAAATTCTGGTTTTTGCCAAAATAGGTGGCATAAACCTCGAGGTTTAATAATCCCAATTCTTGCAGACGACAAAAAATGTACACACTGGGAAGATGCAAATTTTTTATGTCCTGTTGACTCAAAAATTTAGTGAAGTATTTCAGGAGAATCTTTATAGCAAATATATTTTGCAAACATTGTTTTCGTACAATTTAATTGAAATAAACCAAGATTTTTTTCTAACTTTCTTTAAGTTTGAGTCAACACAAATTTTCTAAAATTACCCCTCTTCCCACCTCAAAAATAGTTTCGCTGTGCAAATTTACTCTTGATAATTATACAGTTAACCGAAACTTACCTGGAAGTTGAAGGGTGACTGTAGTTCTCCGATGCTCCCGACGACAGTATGGAAATTACATGAGATTGCGTGGTATCAATCGCCGATATATTGATCAGTCTTTAAAGCAGCATGGGTTATACTCGATTCGCGCTGATCATGGAGGTAGGAGAGAAGGAGAAAGCTCTTCCCAAATCCCTTTGACCGATGATCATCGCCGCCCTCGTAAAACCAGGTCGTAAAACTATTGTAGTGGAGCGTGGGTGGTGGGAAGAATACAACACGAGATCGATATTGATGCTGAGAGCATCGCATGTGCAGTCAACATTGCATCGATGTACCTAGTTAAGCAGATAGGCGACAATATATTGTAAAATTTGTGCATTCTGTCTTTTAATAAAAGCCTGAAACTTGGCATAAATGTTTCAAAATTAATACTGAGTATTGAATTATTTTTAAGACATGGAACCACGTTACCGTCAATCATCTTCAAGTAAAACCAAGATCCTTTCGGATCATTTGTGGTCATTTATTAGAAAGCGAAGATAGCATGTTCCTAAGATGATTACATTGATTCATTTTACTCGTGCTTTTCGTTCTGCTTTTAAAACTTGAATTGATATTGGAGACAAAATCGAAGTTGAATTGGGAAGAAAATGCTGTATCTGAAAACATGGCACCAAACTTCACAGTGTCCTAAGTTGCCCGTTTTTTTTCAATTTTGTCCGAAGTTGGCCACATTTTGGTGAAATAACTGAGACCCTTGAATTTTAAACTACTTAGTTCTCCAGTAGACAAGGATGTACATATTTTATTAATCTTTCCTTTTTCCCTGAATGGCCAGCGCACGATAGTGTTGAAGAAAAAAAAAACACATGTGCGCTTGGCCGGATTCGAACCGGAGACCTCCTATTAACACAACATGACGACCCTTCTAACCGACTGAGCTAATCAAGCAGGGTTGGTAGAAGAGCGATAGATTCATCTTAGTGTTAGGTTCGAAGGTTGTCCTTCATTTTCCTAGCGGATAGCAATCAGAACTGTATATTTAACATTATACTATATCTTTGTTTTGAGATTTAAACTACTTAGTTCTCCAGGTAGACAAGAATGTACATATTTATTATCTTTCCCTGGAGATGCCAGCGCACGATAGGTTGAAAAAAAAAACCCCATGTCGCTTGGCAGGATTCGAACCGGAGACCTTCGTTACAGTCACGACGCTCTAACCGACAGAGCTATCAAGCAGGGTTGGTAGAAGAGCGATAGATATCACTCTATAGCAGGCGCGGATCTAGGGATGGGGGCGGAGGGGGTTCCGCCTCCCGGTATTCTGCAAAATCTTACAATCAGCCCTTTGGACAAGTTAGTGTAGCCTTTCGGTTCCAGCCCCCCGTACTTGTTGACGGTCTTTCAAATTTCAAATCCTGGTCCGCCCCTGTATAGGGTTTAGGTTCGAAGTTGTCCTTCCGCTTTCCTAGCGTCGCATCAGAACTGTATCTTTAACATTATAACGAGTAATTGTTTGAAGATTTAACTACTTAGTTTCTCCAGTTAGACAAGGAATGTACATATTTATTAATCTTTCCCGGGAGATGGCCAGCGCACGATGTGTTGAAGAAAAAAAAAACCCATGTTTGCGCTTGGCCGGATTCGAACCGGAGGACATTAGTATTACATGCACGACGCGCTAACTGACTGAGCTATCAAGAAGGGGTGGTAGAAGTAGATGATTCCGATACTCTATAGGTGCCTTAGTTCGAAAGGTGCTTCGCTTTACTAGAGGATAGCATCGAAACTGTATATTTACATTATCGATTAGATTTGTTTTGAGATTTTTAAACTACTAGTTCTCCAGGTAGACAAGGATGTACATATTTATTAACTTTCCCTGGAGATGGCCAGAGCACGATAGTGTGAAGAAAGAAAAAAAAAACCATGTGCGCTGGCCGGATTCGAACTGGTGACCTTCGTATTACATGAACGAACCGCTCTAACCGACTGAGCTATTTATTTATTTATTTATTTATTTATTGCGAAACACTTTTGTAACAGTGGCCCACACTTATTAGGTGGTGAATCCATGGATACATATAAAAAACCATAATATACATATAACACAGCTCGAAACAACATCAAATAAAATATATATACACTACAAAATGATGATAAATACCAGCCCTCCGACCCGCCGACGCCCACCGCCAATCCCAGGCCCCGCGATCAACCCAGCTTCAATTAGGTGAGTCGCTGATTGATAGCGCGGCCGGGAACCGACGCCGAGCGTCAATCAATTCGGCTGTTGGTATGAAACAAACATGAAGGTTGGGAAGCAATGTGGAAACAAATTATAAGTCATCGTTGTAGATCGTGGATCTAATATTCATGCTGAGGCTTAAACAGATTTTTACAACATTGACAAAAATAGTAACCCAGGTCATTTTATCATTGAAATAGGTTATCAAGTAGGAACGTGACGCTTCAAGTCTGGATTACATTAATAAACATTCCACGAAGCTGAGCATATCGTTAGTAATCCGATCTGAGGAAGTTGTGTGTACGTTTTATCTCTAATGTAATTAAGCCTCGAACAATCCAGCATGAAGTTGATCAACAGTTTTCTTAAACTTATCATTACACAATTTACACAAAACCCAGTGTTATTGGCCGACCATGATTCTTTCTTGCCCTCTAAGTTTAGGGAATTGGAGCGAGCTTTAAATTTCATGACTGGATGCCGTAAAATTGATTTTGTCCAAAAAGGTATGGCTCAAGAGATGGCTCTCCTTAAAAGGTAATATAATTTTGCCAAGGAGATTTGTTTTTAGCCCTCTGTACCAGTTCTGATTGGTCAACTCTCTGATTAGCATTTTTGATATCTAATCAATTTGCCCCTATGCA